>PDHP01000207.1:0-13341 GCA_003339455.1 Ophiocordyceps camponoti-leonardi (nom. inval.) | reverse complement strand
TCGACGCGATGGGGCGAGAGACCGCCAGGATGACAGAGAGAACGGGGGGGGTGGGTGGAGGGGGAAGAAGACGTTGGGCGAAGTCGGAGCGCCGACGAATGGCGTCACTGCGACCGACCGACCGACCGTCTTGGGAGCCTAAAAACGGACGGCCCCTCGTGACAAACAAATTCAACTGAGGATAAAAAAAAACACACACAGGCGTGCACACGCGCACACCCCTCCGGGAAGAGCGTTAAAAAAAGATACTGGTAGTGTAAAAAAAAAAAAAAGGCGGCTGTGCGAACAACGGACGGTGATCGAGCCTCGTCGGGTAAGTATCCGTAGTGAGAGGAAGAGAGAAAGAGGAGGAATAAAAAAGGGTAAATAGGTCAAAAGTGAATGAGACACAGAAGAGAAAAATAGTCGAGGCCGAGCGGATGAGGCGCGGGAGACGCGGCCCTTGAAGCTGACTTGGTTCTCTGACTCTCTGACTCTCACTTCTCACCCTTTCACTCGTGCACTCTCTCAATTTTTTCTCTCTCTTTCTTCTCACTCACTCACTCTCACTTTCATTCAAGCCGCCGACTCACTCACGTAAAAGAATAAAAAAAGGGGGGGCGGGGGGAACAAGAATGGGGGTAGACCAGGGGGGGACAGAGAGGAAGAGGGGGAAGGGGGTGGGCGTTTAAACGGAGTGGAGAGCAGCAGCAGGACAACCAAAAGAGACGAAAGAAACCGAAAGCGAAGACGGAAGAAGAACAAGAGAAGAAGGAGAAGAAGAAGAAGAAGAAGCTGAGCAGATTCGCTCACTGCAAGATAATCGTTGTCGCCATGACTTTGGCGAAGAGGAACGTGTCTGAGGCAAACAAGTAAAAGAAAAAAGAGGGGAAAAGAAGAGAGAGGGAAAAAAAAACACACAGACAGCGAGAGATTTTGAACGGCCTCCTCTCCAGTGTGTGTTATTCTCTCCTCCTTTGCCTGCCCCCCCTGTTGGAAGAATGAACACAGTTGTAAAGGTGGATGTAGCTTCGCCCACGATTTGCGCTTGAAAGGTACTTGCTTCAAAAGCGCGGGGTGGACTGAAAAGGTGAGAAGGCAGAAAGAAAAGAAAGCTGACACAGCCCTTGCCACAGAGTGAACAGCGTGGCATGGATGGATGATGGGGAGTCACCTATTCGCCATCCGCCGCACAGCCATGGCTCCGTCCCGATCAGATAGTCCCTTGTGTACCGGCTATCAAGCGGGTCTAAACTCATAGCTTTTTTCCTTTTCCTTTCCCCTCTCCCCTCTCTCTCCCCCCGCCTCCTGCAAAGGAAGAGTTGGCATAACAACAACTCCAAGGAAATGACTCTCTACAGTATCCGCCACACTGAAGCGATGAATATCTCTCTATCCGTACAGATACCATGAGTAGAAAAAGCATCACAAAAACTGATCAACAAGAAAAGAGAGATTATCCGATTCCGGCCGCCACGGATAAACAAGACAGAGTTTTTTCCTCTCTCCCACCACCGGTCCAAACTCGGTCGGAGTCGCCGGGCGCCTGGAACTCGCTCATCAGGTTGCGCTCCCCCTTTCCTAGGTAGGTAACCCTCGATAGGGCCCGGCCGAGACCTCTCGATCTCTCTCGATCTCCATCTCTCGTCTCTTTTTTTCTCACTCTCGCTTTTCTCACTCACCTCGCTCATCAACAAAGCGCCTCAAAAAGTGTGAATCTTGCAAAGAGTTGAAGAAAAAAAAAACCACGCAAAAAATCCTTTGCAAAAGAAGGGGGGAGGCAAAAAAAAGATGGACACATAATATCGCATGCATGCTAACCTAACCTGCAGACTGCAGTGATGGAAATCATCCGCCAACGCAACCCAAAACACGTGCCGCAACCATTATCCGTACTACCTATCTACGGATATGCTGCTGTCTATCAGTTGAACTTCCTAGAAGCCTTTCTCCCTCAACCCTCTCCTCTCGAATATCCTCCCGTGTTACCGCACCAACCAACATTAGCAACACCCAACTACCCAACCAACCAACCAACCAGGTCCCCTTTTACCTACTACTCACTTCAAAAAAACGTATTACTCGCTAATCCTTTCCTCTCCCAACGATCTTTTGCCGTTCCTTTCTTTCTTTCTTTCATATGTATGTACGCGGGCACGCACGCATCCGTAACCATCCGTCTATCTAATCCGTATATACACACTCCGTACGCAAACACAATAACGCTCGAGTGATCCCCCTTTCACCCAGCCATCGACCCCATGAACTGATGAATAAAAACCGCTCCGAAAGCAGCCTCCTACCTCTCCCACATCACACATCACACACACAAATGACTCGATCCGTATCCGTATCCCCCCCGCCAATAAAACCAGAGCAAGCTACCAAACCAATACCTACAGCCTATCCTTACAGGCTACATGCATGACTCGCCCCAGCCTCCCCCTTTCTACCTACCTACGGATAGCCTCTTCCCATCTTTTTCAATCCGTAATAGGTCCGTACGGATACCTAGCTCTCTTTCAGGGGGCGAAAAGTACGTAAAACCCAGGGGGTGGTTGAGAAAAAAAAGGTGGAGAGGAAAGAAAGCAAACACGAGATCGCTGCGATCGCTGCGCCTCAGCTCGCTCGCCACCCAGGTGGCTGGTAAGAAGCCAAGCCATGGCGCCACGCTCAGTCATACTCACACTCATGGTCATACCTCGTGGGCCATTAGCAATCAATTCCACGCCCTGTCCAGCTGGAAAACCCCCCTTTCGCAGCGCCTAAATAGTAAACTATCCGTACCCTAGAAAAAAAAAATTAAAAAAGGATGAAAAACCTCCGATAACAGGCCGAGCCGAAGCACCCATCATCGCACGCAGCCGCACACGACAAAGACATAGAGAAGAAAAAAAAAAGGAAGACGACGACGACGACGAAGAAAAAAAAAAGATCTCGTGATAAAAGCAACCTCGTCTGACTCACACGATAAACCCGCCGCCGCTTCCCCTGTCCATTTTAGCCCTTTTGGGTCCTCATGCGGCAATGCCTGTCCTCCCTACCCTACACGTAGCCCCGTCCTCAGCTCAACGACCAAGTCCCCGGAAACCACCACAAAAGAGTCATCATCATACATATGTACACATAAAAATGGAATCCTCCGATGACCGCAGCCCGCCGCTGCCTACCTACGGATACAGGCTACACCTAGGGTGACGCAAACCCCCTCCTTCGCCAAGTGCTGACCATCATGCTTGCTTCATCCTTCTCGCCTCAGCTCCACCCCCGGGACACGCCCTGCCATGCCATGGTGGCCTGAAGATAACGTGATGGCCTCACCATCCCCTTGCTCTCCAACCCTCAAGGCTGGAACCACCCGCGGAATCTGCCTAAACACCTGTAATCGCCTTTTCCCACTAAGTGCCAGTTGATCCCCAAAGCCATCGCACATGTACGTCCTCATCCGGGCCGAGAAAAGGCAGCCCCCCCCCCCCCCCCCCCCCCCCCCCCCCCCCCCCCCCCCCCCCCCCCCCCCCCGCAGCTCTGCCCCCACGCCCCCCCGCGCGGCCCCCCCCCCCCCCGCGCGGGGGCAGCGGGCCCCCCCCCCCCCCCCCCCCCCCCCAATCTCCTTCCAACGTAGGTACAGACAGATAGATGTACGCGCGCTGATATCCCAGCCGCGCGATTCCCAATCATGGCTCCGGCACCGGCGCATGTAAACAACCCAGTCACCCAGCTTCAAAACCCGCACGCCACATGTACTTACGCATACACGAGCCCGGCGTGGACCCGACGACACCGGCGACGCGTCAGACGCAATAGCTAATCCGTTTTTTTATTCCCTGTCTTCTCTCAGGTGGGAACCTGAGCTCAGCTGTTTTTTTAGTCTCGGTACACACAAAGATCACCTCTCACTCCCAGTCAGTGCATACCGAAATCTCTCGCTCGTCAAATCTCGCGGGTACAATGCCCGCACTTTTTACGATGCCATGTAGGTGCTGGCATCGACGCCCTCCTTGGGGAACTCGCTGTAGAACCGCCAACGTCAGTACTCAGTGCGTTATACACGGGGAAGGGCAAGGGGTCATAAACGTACGGAAGCGCAACCTCGAAGCGTTTCTCAATCTCCTTGAGCACCTCCTGATCCTGGTCGGTGCTGACGAAGGAGATGGCGAGACCCTTGGTGCCGAAGCGGCCGGCACGACCGACGCGATGAAGGTAGGAGCTGGCATCGCCGGGAAGGTCGTAGTTGATGGCAAGGTTGATGCGCTCGATGTCGATGCCACGACCGAAAACGTCGGTGGCGACGCAGATACGCTTCTTGAACTCCTTGAACTCCTTGTAACGCTTGATGCTGTTTCTTTTCGTCAGCTTTGTCCGTGCAAGAGAAAGAGAGACAAGAGGGATAAAGAGAAGAAAGGGGAAAAAAAAAACGTACCGCTCCTCCTGGCTCACACCGGAATGAACGGCAATCGACGGAAAGTTGCACTCGCGAAGGAGCTTGTCGAGCTCGGTGGCGCGGATAGTGCTCCTAACGAAGATGATGACCTGGTTGAACTGAAGGTCGTCAAGGAGCTCGTTGAGCTTCCGGTTCTTCTCCTTCTCCTCGAGCTTGATGTAGTACTGCTGGAGGCCGTGGAGGGTGAGCTTGGTGTCCTCGTCGACGTAGTGCTCCGTCGGGTTCTGCATGAACTTGCGGCAGATGGGCTTGATGGCCTCGGAGAGCGTGGCGGAGAACATCATGACCTGCTTCTGCTGGGGCGTGGCACGGAAGACGTCCTGGACGTCGGTGCGCATGTCTAGAGGGCGGACGGGTTAGCGGCGGCGACGACGAGAGGGCCGGTGTCACGGCAGGATACTCACCAGGCTGGTCGAGCATCTTGTCGCACTCGTCGAGGACGAAGATGCGGACGCTTCCGAGACGGAGAGCCTTGTCGCGAACAAGGGCCTTGAGGCGACCGGGAGTGCCGACGATGATGTGAGGGCACGCGTCCTTGTTCTTGAGCGTCTCGACATCGGACTTGATGGGCGTTCCGCCGTAAAAGACGCCGGTGCGAATGTCGGGCATGTATTTGCTGAAGCGGTTGTACTCGTCGCGGATCTGGTAGGCCAGCTCGCGGGTGTGGCACATGACGACGACGGAGACCTCTCCGTTGACAGGCTCGACCTGCTGAAGGGTGGCGAGGACGAAAACGGCCGTCTTGCCCAGGCCCGACTTGGCCTGGCAGATGATGTCGCCTCCGAGGAGTGCCTGGGGAATGCAGGTTTGCTGGACTGTCGACCGAGGCCATGTCAGAGAACGTTGCACGGCAGAAAAAAAAGAGGGCGTCTGTGTTCAAATTGTGCAGTGGTGCGAGGGGTGCGCGGTCCGTCCATCATCGCGGCGAAGCAGAGCCAGTCGGAGGTGGGAAGAGAGGGAAACAGATGCCACATCAGGAGTGGAAGGGGAAAGATGATAAAGAAACAAGATGGTGCGGCCGCCCGACAGTTGCCTGGCCGAGTCGTTACAGAAATCTCAAGGGGTCGAAAGGTAAAAAATGGTGACGACAAGATGGTGTTTTCGAGTTCGATATCGCCGTCGGAGGTGTGAGAGAGAGAGAGGACAAGAGAAAGCTAAAGCGCGGCGGACCGCAAAGGCCATGTAACCCTCCGAAGCAGAGGTGTAGGGGCCATGAAGGGTCCCAAACTGAGGCAAAGAGTAGATAAAAAAGAAGAAGAAAAAATGAACAAAAGCCGAGCTGTTGCTTCGCGCGCGAGATAGACGGACAAGTAGCGGGTATGAAGTGGTCTGAACGATTTCAAAGAGGAAAGAAAGGAGAAGGGAAAGGAAAGGCGAAAAGAAAGAAAAAAAACTAACCCTCCGAAGGATGTTCGAAACCGCAATCACCGATGGCGCGGAGAAGCTCAGGCTTCAACAGAAAGTCGCGGAAGCCCGTCGAGTGAATACCGACATAGCTGCCTTTCTTATCGACATCGTTGCCGGCGTTCAGGTCGGTCTTCTTTCCGTTCGAGCCCGCGCCGGCACCAGCAGCGGGAGCCGACTCGTTGGCGCCGATCTCCTCGTCGGAGTAATCGATGAGGTCCTCTTCGTGAGACATGATTGCCTCGCGTGGACGTCTGTAGCCGACGACGGGATGTTTGGGCTTCAGGGTAATGAAAGAAAACTCTGGCGAGGTTAAGAAAAGAAAGAAACAGATCGTCGTTGTCGTCGATGAATTTTATCGCAGCTGCTTTGGATTGACGCGTCGCCTGAGAAAAAGACACAGGCGAAGGGGAAAACGAAAAAAAAACGGGGATGCCCAAGGGCGATGGAAATGGAAAACAGCTGTAGACAGCTTTCTTCCTAAACAGGCACGCGCGCGTTGTTGAGCGCCCCCGTACCCGAAGCGATGATGTTCCCTGCAGATCGTGAGGTTTGCAAGGAGTTGGCGATGATGAGGGTGATGATGAAGGGATTATTTTTTTTTTCTTCTTCACCCCAGGGCGAGGCTGGGCTGCTCCTAGAGGTAGGTAGGGTGGGAGGAAAAATAGAGGCAGCCAGGCAGGCAGTTGGGCGAAGTGGAGGGGGGGGGGGGGGGGCTTCTCTTCTTCTCAGGTGGCAGCCGCGCCTAGGTACAAAGCTGACAGCTGGGCGTTGGCCCGTGCAGGTCACGTGGAGGACTGTATGAGGGTACAGTGTGCGAACCACTATCAAACTACAGTACGAGGGCAATCAGCTCAACTATCGTCGTCTCTATACTACCTCTACACGCAACCTCTCCATCTGCCTTAATAAATCAATTTCGTGAAAGATGGCAAAGTCGAAAAGCTCCCCCGGCGTCCAGAACAGGGCCATCTTCAGCCGGGCATCCTATCTCTATCAAGCAGCTACCTATCTTTCCCAATGCGCCGCCGCTTCCACCTCTACCAAGTCCTCCTCATCCGACAACACCCAGCAACAGCAGCAGCAGCAGCAACAACAACAGCGACAACAACAGCGACAACAACAGCGACAAAAAAAACAGCTCCGCAACCTCTCCCGCCGAGCCATCTCCGAACTGCGCGCCGTAACCCGCAAGGCCCAAATACGCCAGAGCCAGCCTCTGAAGCGCTCCCTCTGCACCGCCTGCAACACCCTCCTCGTCGAGGGCGAAACCTGCCAGTCCACCGTCGAGAACGCCAGCCGGGGGGGCCGAAAGCCGTGGGCGGACGTCCTCGTCGTCCGATGCTTGGCCTGCGGTCGCCCGAAGAGGTTCCCCGTCTCGGCCCCGCGGCAGACGCGCGCTGCCTTGCGCCAGTCCGGGTCTGGGTCCGGCGACGGCGTTTCGAAAGGCAGCGGGGAGCAGGATACGCCGAGAGGGGGAACTTTCCCCTTGATGCAGCGTAACGATTCAGACCGAGAAGTAGAAATGAAGATATAGCAAGTCCTTTACACCCGTAGCTCACTCTCATTCAACCTCAACTGATGAGAAGGAGGTGACAAAAAGATCAAAGCCCTGCGATCACGACCTCCCCCCTTCCCTCACACTCTCCTCCCCCAGCACCTTACTCGCAGCCATGAACCTAACACCAATCAGCCCCGAAAGCCCAAAAAAAAAAAGAAGGAGAAGAGAGAGATTCAACACAGAAAACAAAGAAAAACTCACAGCCCAGCATGCCAACTTCCAAGCCCCCTCATGGCCTCCGCCTGAACGCTCGTCATCCGAAGCAGATTCTCCGTGTCGGCGAGGTTGGCCGATAGCTGCGCCAGCTGAGAGTGCAGATGCGTCTGATGATTTTTTTTTTGTTTCAGCGAGCGTACATTAGTTTGTCAAGTCGTGATCATGACACTACACACACAGAGAGAGAACGAGAAAGACATAGAGAGACAGATGGAGAGACGGATAGAGAGAAGAGAAGGGGAGGAAAAAAGGGGGAAAAAGAACCACTCACCAACTGCCTCCCCATCACATTCTGTCTCTGCTCCAGACTCTGCGTAGCATTGATGTTGCGCGTCGCCATCTTTTTTTTTTCGACGCAGGGCACAAGCATGGAGAGTCGTGACGTCGCAATAATTTATACACAGCGTCCAACCAACTCGTTCGCGGAACCCAAAGCGCGTCGCGCGTATTCGTATTTACCTATGTCATGTCATTCGCATCCGCGCCCCACTCCACCCCCTGAACCTTCCCCCACGCACCAAGAATCAACCCTCTCATCTGATCGTCAACTCACCAGGCCCGGCGAGCCACCACTACCACCACCAACACAGCCAACCTCCTCCAGACCACCCACGTCCACGTCCAGCACAAGTATGTATAACCACCGACCTGGATATATACATCCATCCATAAACATAGGTACCTAGGGGCATGCATACCGCCATTCCTTCTATGCCTGTATTGAGTTGAGCTACATATTATTCAAAGCCTTCGTCAAAACCACGACACAAACGGTTCCCTTCAAAGTCAAAGGGGCTTCGTCGCTCTTCTCTCGCTCTCTCGCTCACTTATCCCGGCTCTGTCGGTTGCAACAATGAGCGCTTCCCCAACAACAACCTTCTTCCCCCCTTCCCCCTTTCAACATTATATAAATGTCCACTCGGCTGGGGTTTTCCTTGTTGTTTTCTTCTTTTCCTCTCTCTCCCCTTCCATCACAAACGATAGAGAGAAGGGGAGGGAAAAAAATTATAGAAACAGGGAAATACTCTGACGTACAGCCGAGACAAGAAAGGAAATAAAAAAGGAAAAAAAAAAAAGGAGAAGACTTCCTCCTAGTCTATTCGTTCGTTTATGCCCCTTGCCTCGAGCTCGAGGGGTCGGTGCTGTCGTCTCGGGGCCGACCGCCCAACTCTCTCCCTCCTCTGAGAACCATATCTCCCCACAACCTCCCCCCTCCCCCAACTTCCGCACCCCAGCATGTCCCCTCGTTCGTCTCCAACAAAGCCCGCTGATGAGATGGGAGAGTCATGCAGACAGCGACGAGCCGACCGGGACAAGAAAAATGTAGTGACGCCAAGTTCTGCAGTCGAGAGGGCGAGAGTCGATTATGTGCCAGAAGAAGAAGAAGAGAAAAAAAAAACTTATGATGGAGAATCCGCGTCCCAATGCAACAATACCAGATGATGAAGCCGTCTTTTGTGCCGCTGCCATGCCATTATGTACCGGGACCTGGTCAAGTCCGTTCGCGGTCATCCAAGGGATGAGAAGCTGACGGGGTAGGGAAAGCCGCGGGTGCTTTCCGCTGCTGACCAGTCTCATGTCTCGAAGATGTCCATCGACAGATCCTCGCCATGTCGGGGTCCGGTCAGGCAGCGAGTCGGGTGGTAGTGTGTCGACAGGCCCGCGATTTCCTCCATCCATCGACTAAAGAAAACAGGTGGGAGAGAGAAACATGGGATGTCTGTGAGTTTGAGTGTGTGTGTGTGTGGTAGTTGTGACAAGTCAACTCCCCTCCCCTGGCGGCGTCCATGGAGGGTGACCTAGTTCCAGGATCCAATCGCATCACGTCCCCTCCAGGCCGAAGATGTTCATCATCCATCAGTGCCCGAGTCTGTCAGAGGACGCCCCTCCCCTTCCTCCACCTCCCCCGTTCACTCCCTGGGAGCTCATGGCAAAACCCAAAAGCCGATCCAGGGCTCCAAACGGAGGAATTTAGTGAACACCAATCGTCGGCCCGTTCTGCAGGCTGCTCTGGCTGCTGTGGGCTGACGGCTCCGAGTCGAGCTCACCACTGCCCGCGCTAACGCTCGCGCTTCCCGTCAGACTGCGAACGTTTCTCGGCTTTGGTGGACGAAGTGCGCTCACCCCGACGTGCTGCTCGACGCGCTGTGGAGCTACCGAATTACCCTGTCCAGACGGATAGCGCGGCACCGGTTGGCGAACACCGTCCGGGGGAGAAGGGCGCCCATTCATCGGCGGGCCGTAGCCGTTCGGGGGCGACGGGCGGCCGCCTCCGCCGCCGCCGCCACGCATCGACGAGGCGTACGGGTTTCCCGGTGACTGGCTGGACCGGCGGGGGTAGGCCCCGTTCATGCCGGGCGCGCCGCCGTGGCTGTACTGGAGCTCGTCCAGCCTCGATGCCGTTAGCGAGTTGGCCCGAGAGTTTGCCCCCATCGCTCCCCGGTCCACGGTCGCGTAGCGGTTGGACGTGAATGACATCATGGGGTCGTCGAGGATGTTGTCCGTCGACGCGGCCGCGTGGCCGCCATGGTTGGGACGACTGCGGCCGAAGTGAGGCCGGAACCTACCACCACCGCCCCGAGGGGGCACGGGGGCGTCGAACTCCGGGTTCCGACGGAACTGGGCTGCAGACGGGCCCGGCGCCTTGCGCGTCTTCCTCGACGTGACGCTCATCATGTCGAAGTTGTCGGGGTCGATTGTCGGCGTGGTACCGCCCGTGGAGGCCGCGGGATCGAAGAACTCGTCGTCATCATCGTCGTCCTCGAAGGCTTGGTGACTGTTGCGCATGGGGTGCGGTCCACGTCTGGCGCCAGGGGGGGGGCCTCTTCTCATGCGCATCTCCTGCTCTCGGATGGCGAGTTCACGCTGGCGCAGTTGTAGTTCACGCTCGCGAAGGGCAAGGTCTGCCTCGCCGGAAGAAAAGGCCGGCTCCTGTCCCTCGGGAATGTCGTCGTACAGCACCAGATGCGAGAATTCTTCGAGGTCGTTGCCCTCCATCGAGTTCCTCCGCGACGGCGCTCGTGATCCTCCACCATTGATCGACGGCGGCGGCCGTGGATATCCGGCCGGAGGGGGGCCGTTCATGGGGGGCGGCCGGCGCATCCCGCCAGGAGGAAAGTTGGTCGAGTTTCTCGGGCGCGGCTGACGAGGCGGAGGCATGCCGCCGCCGTTGGTCACGCTGCTCAGCATGGGTCGATGGCTCTGCTGCGACGGCGCCCGTGGCAGGGGAGACGTCATGGTCGGAGTGCCGGGCGGTACGGGGCCCGGCGGAGGCTGTTGCGCCGTCGGCTCGGCCGGCTTCGGACGGTTCCTGTTGATGGTGTTGACGTTGTGGAGGAGTGCGTAGAGAGTCTCGATCCTCGGCACGGCGACGCGATTGTCGCGCGCCAGTTTGATGGGAGATCCGAGATAGGTCTCGACCTCCATGGGCCGTCTCGCGACGTAGTCCTGCCACATGATGCTTTCTGGAAGGTTGGGCTTGGTCATCTCGTCCATGATACGCTGCTTGAATTCTGTGGAGAACTTGCAGCCTGTTGCCTCGGCGAGGCGCAGCAGCTCATCGATGACCTCAGAAACCAGCTCCTTGACGCCGACCTTTTCGAAGAGAGCCGCGTGGTTCGGCGTTTCGAAAATGACGCTGACGGGATGAAAAGCGATGGGCCTGCGGAGAAGCGGGGTCAGCAACCTTCGTGCCTTCAGGGACGGGGCAAACGACTCACCCAATGACCCTCTCGTACTGATGCTGGCGAATATTGGGGGAGACCTTGCATTGAACCTGACCAGTGCTTAGCGTCATTGCCAGTGCCTGAGCCATGTCTTCCTGTATCGAATGTGGGATACTGCTATTTTTGTTGGCCGGTCCGACCCATAGCTCCGTCGAGCCCTTGTGCTCGAACTCGCTCGGGCCGAGCTGTGTGAGCTCGGCGCCGGAGACTAGCGAGAGCACAATGTTGGTGGGATAGCGCTCCTCGATGGCAGCTTCGACACCGAGTGTGTGTGTGGTGTTGATGAGAATGCATGTGTGATGCGGGGTAACGACGGCGTCGATGACGGCTGCAAGATCGTAGACGTCGGGCAGAGCCTTTACGCAGAGGACGACGTAGTCGAAAGGTCCATCGCGGGCACTCGAGGCGTCTTCGGGATTCTGCACAACTGTCTAGGGCGTCAGCAAATCGTCTTCAGCGAGCTGCGAGGGGGAACGCACCATGGCGAGGCTTAAATCTCTCGTTACCGAAAACGGGCGACCTGTAGAGGGTGGTTAGCAAGCTCCAGATATAGCGAAAGAGAGAAAAGAGAGATGCGTACTTGAAAGAGATACCGTACTGAGCAACGTGCTCAAAACCCGACTTCCATACCAGAGTCACGTCGCATGCGTTGGTTGCCTGGAGCCTCCACGACAAAAACGCCGAGACGGGATTCCCGCCAACTGAGCAAATGTTCATTAGTTGACTGTCGTCGTCCATGGCGAGAGACGGCGGGAAGGGGGGGGGGGGGGGGGGGGGGGGAGGGGGGGGGGGGGGGGGGGGGGGGGGGGGGGGGGGGGGGGGGGGGGGGGGGGGGGGGGGGGGGGGGGGGGGGGGGAGGAGGAGGGGAGGGTTGCGAGTGCAGAAGACGACGGGATGACGGGTGCGGAGGAGGTGAACTACAACGGGGCCGGGAGCAAAGAATAACGCGCAGCACTAGAGCACGGAGGGGCGCCTGGGCAGCATTTTCAGGCGCCGACGGAACGACGACGACGAGCAGCTGAAGGAAGACGGGGGGGGGGGGAGAACGGGAAGGGGGGGGGACAGGGCGGGAGGTGGAACGAGCCACGACATACCTGAAAGAACCTTGAGACGGGGCGCTATAGGTGCCATGGTTCCGTCGCAGGCCCCCGATGGGGTCTAGTGAGCCGGCCGAGATGGCGATGGGCTTCTTCGTCGTGCGGCGGCGTCTGACGGAGCTTGTCCCACGACGCGAGGAACGGGAGCGGCTCCCTGTTGGCTCAGGGATGCTGCTGACAGTCTCCCACGAGGCTGACAGCGAGCCGTGTCCCAGGAACGAAACGAAGAGGGGGGGGACGGAAGAGATGCCAACCTGGGCAGGCAATTCGAGCTGCCAAATTGTCGTCGAGTCGGTTCGAGTCGAAGTGACGAAGCGTGCGTCTGTTGGCGATTGGAGATTGGAGTGAGGATTGGAAGGGGGGGGCCGAAGAGAAAGAGGGGGTGAGGAGGAGGAGGAGGAGGAGGCGTGCAGGAGATAGTAGAGAGGCGTGTGCGTCTTTGCAAGCGAAGAGAGATTGTGTGCGTACGTGTGTGGGTGTGAATATGCGCGCGTGCGTCTGATTGTAGGTGGTCGAGATGCCGCGTTATCGCAGGTCGTATGGGCCAGGAGAACAAGGCCGACAGGGCGGTCCCAGGGGAAGAGGAGGGGAGGGAGGGGGGGGGGGTGGGCGTGCGAGTGTGGGCGTGTGAATGTGTGACCGGGTAGAGCGAGGACGGCAGAGAGACTGCTGGCGGCACTTGGTGACTTCGTCGCGTCGGGATTCGTCGTCTGAAAGGTAGGTAGGTCCAAACAAGGTCGGTGGGACGAAGCGTTGAACCAGTGGCAGGAGGGAAAAGCTCTCTCTCTCTCCCTCTCTCTCTCTCTCTCTCTCTCAGCCCTGGTCGGACGACGGGGGGGGGGGGGGGGGGGGGGGGAAGGCGGGGGGGGGGGGGGGGGGGGGGGGGGGGGGGGGGGGGGGGGGGGGCGGCGGCGCCCG
>PDHP01000206.1:0-61419 GCA_003339455.1 Ophiocordyceps camponoti-leonardi (nom. inval.) | reverse complement strand
GGGGGGGGGGGGGGGGGGGGGGGGGGGGGGGGGGGGGGGGGGGGGGGGGGGGGGGGGGGGGGGGGGGGGGGGGGGGGGGGGGGGGGGGGGGGGGGGGGGGGGGGGGGGGGGGGTTCCAATGAGGATGGGAAGGAAGAGAAGGATGAGGAGGGTTTTTTTCTTGTTGTCCCTCTTTTTCCTTTGGGGTTCAATCGCAGTAGTCAGTCAGTCAGTCAGTCAGTCAGGCAGTGAGTCGCTGTAGAGTGTAGAGGTAAAAAAGCGTATGGCGGTGTCGAGACAGGGTCGCAGATGGATGGATGGACGCCCTAGTGGTACGGAACGACGGATATGTACCTACAGACAGACAGACAGAGACACACACAGACACACACAACATGCTGGTCCCGCGCCTTCCCCTCCCCTTCCCCCTCTCCCCTCTCCCCTCTCCCCCTCCACCGGGCCGCCTACCCAGTACCTAGAGGCTAGAGGCCAGAGGCTAGAGGCTAGAGGCTATGAGGCTGCTTTGTTAATTCTTCCCCTCTTTCTGCATGTAGGTACCTACCTATGTATGTATGCTCATACTATCCGTACATACACACATTGTTATCCGTACATTGTACAGAGAGAGAGCCAAACTTCTATAGCATCATCATGCCTGCATGGCTGTATCCGTATAATACCTTTAATGAACACCTAGAATTATTTTACATCAATTCAAACATTCAGTGAAAGAAAGACAAAAAAAAACAGTGACACACCCCCGGGGCCGGCAGCTCTTCTTTTCCTCCCCAGTTTCCCCCCCCTTCGCAAAGCGCGGGGAACAGACATCCCACGTCAATGAAAAAAAAAGAAGGTAGGTAGAGAAACGGGGTTGCATGCATTTGAATTGAATCAGAAAGCTACTATCCGTCCCCCCGTGCGAAGAATTGATTGAACAATGCTCCCCGTTTCTGTCTCGTCTTATCTGTTAATCGATAGATGACGTCAATTGGGTCATACCTCAAAGTCACCCCTCGTGATGATGACCACACCCCAGACCGGGCATTTCAACTACAAGTCATACACACACACACATACACTTTACATACACACAGTAGGTAGGTAGGAATGGGCTCCTCAAGACCTCTGCGAATATGTATGTACGTCAAACGTACGTTGCTTGTTTGTCAACTCACAGGTAAGCCGCAGCCCTCGATTCTCCCTCCCCTCACTCCCGTTCTTCCACCTCCAACTGCAGACAACAAGCTTACCTACCTACCTACCTACATAGGTATGTACATACGGTCTCGAAGCCATCATGTATGCTATCGTAAGACACTACCCAGGTTTTACAAGAAATGGTTTCAACTCTCAAGGCAAACTCAGAAATGAAATGTATGACTGTCTGTATGACTATATGCCAAGCTCATCTTATTCATACTTGACATGGGATTATTCATTCATCGATGCCGACTCTTCCTTCAACTCTACATAGAGTATATATATATATATATACACACGGTCGAATCATGGTCATGATGATTATACACATATATACTCCCATCAAACCCCTACTTTCTGCCCTCTTCCATAGCTTTCCAACTTTCTCATAGCAATAGTTTAGAAAACCCAACTTCAGTCTACCATAGGCAGCTCATCATAGATTAACAAGAAAAAAAAAAAGTGTCTCTTACAGACTTATTACTGACCATCAACTGATTCTACTTCTTTTGTTCCCATTAAAATCAATTTCCGAAAATGCTCGCCAACCACATCCTCTCTCTAGTCCTCCTACCCTTTTCCGTTACAGGCTCACGGCTTGCGCCGCCCCAACGGCAGCAAGCCGTGACGGAGCCGCTGAGCTGCGGCAACATGAAGGACTCGAATTTCGCCCGCTTCCTCAACCACACCGTCTTCACCGCCCAGAGCTTCAACACCAACAAGCCCTGCGTGACGTGGGAGTGCGTCAAGCTCGTCGTCGAGACGCTTCCGGATGAGTTCATCAGGTCTCTTCGACCGACGACGGGGAAGAGCAAGTATAGGTTGATAGAGGACATCGTAGGAGACCTTTCCTTCATTCCCGACGAGCGCTATGGGGAATTCCTCTCTTGGGTCATGGCTGCCGGCTTGAGACGGATGACCGTCTGCTGGCTCAGTTCCGAGATGGACTTATTTCGCTATTATGAGGACCCTCTCGGCGCCATAGCCGCCTACCTGATCGACCCGGACACGGGTGACGGCAACATGTATCAAAGGTTCACCGACCTACCCGTCGGCCCGCTGCGAGACGATCAGACACTATGTTTCAGCCCGGACGACGTCTACTATCGACAGATCCGTCGCCACCTCCCCGAGCTCCAGGCTCGAGACTACGTCCATCAACTAGCCGAGTTCAAGAGCTACGACGAGATCCGTAGGCACACGAGCCGATGGGGCGGACTCTTCGGCCGCGCCCTCTTCGAGATGACGCAACAGTCGTACTCCTGCTCCGGCCCCTGCGGCTGCGACCCTTCGCTGCAGTCGAGGCCGATGATCCCCCAAAGCTACTCTCATCTCTGGGCCACAGTTCACTGGCTGATGGAGAGGAACAAGCCCTTTTGTCTCTCCAACGGAAGGGGGAAAGCTAAAGAGGCGACGTACCATTACTGGATAGCGTTGAGAGGTAACAAGATGATTAGCCAATGTCGAACCATGACTCCCCCGAGACTATCACACATGATGACGAAGGAATAAACCGAACAAGTAGGTAGGTACCTAGGTACTTATATCCATAGGTAGGTACGTATAAAGAGAGGGGTGGGAAAAAGGGGTGAGAAATGGGAGGAGGGAGATGGGAGGTGAGAGGTGACAATGGATGAAGACTGCAGTCTACAAGAGCTATCTTATCGTGGAGTGGGCATGACGTAATTGATACGCGCGTTTCTGATAACGGTTGAGAGAGAGAAATTCGTGAATTGAGTGCAAGTTATTCTGTCATACTACTCGAAGTTCTGTATGAATCGCCGCTCCTCACTCCAATCATCCCAAATCATGCACCGCCTTCTCCCACGATACCTCCAAGTCGCAACCTCCATCTCCAACAAACCAGCGTCCAACCAGGACCTCGACGGCGGCGCATCGTCCATGGAGAAGCTCCTCGCGCGCCAAGCCGCCCTCCTGACGCGACTGCACGCCCATCCGTCGCCCCCCGACGACGACGACGACGACGACGAGACGGACCGAACGCTGCTGCGGCGACGACTCAAAGACGTCGCCTCCGTAGCTCTGACCAGGCTTTATGCCTGGCGCTTCGAGAGCGTGCCCCGTCCTTGGCTCTGTCTTTACACCGATGCGCTTATCCTCTCTACGTACGAGCGCCTTTTGCGCGACGACCAAAACGATGACGCGCTCGACTACATCGTCGAAACGCTCGATCGCGTCCTCATCACCACCGGCGCCGTGAGCGATAGCCTAGACGCCCACTGGGTGGAGGAAACGATGCAACTCCTCGAAGAGCCGTGCGGAAGCAGACAACACCTCATCCAGCCCAAGACGATGCCTACCTTCTCCCCACACGAACCGATGCCACGACCGCAGATGAAGGCCGAAAAGGAATGTCCGCGTCTAACCGGCTGGACGCTAGACGAGTTCGAGCGCTACGTCAACTCCGACGAGGAGAAGGACGGCAGAGTGTGGCCCGTCGTCTTTACCGATCTCATCCGAGACTGGCCCGCTCTCACGGACAGGCCGTGGCGGAGACCTGATTATCTCCTTTCTAGGACGATGGGTGGACGTCGTCTCGTGCCCGTCGAGATTGGACGGAGCTACGTCGATGACGGCTGGGGTCAGGAGCTGATGCCCTTTGGACGCTTCCTCTCCCAGTACGTCCTGCACGACGACGACGACGACGACAAGAACAAGAACAACAGAAGCAACAAGCAAACAGGCTACCTCGCCCAACACAACCTCTTCCACCAAATCCCCTCCCTCCGCCGCGATGTCACCATCCCCGACTTCTGCTGGTCCCCCGTCCCCCCCCATCCGACCGACCCGTCCAAGGACCACCCCCGCCTCGACACCCCGCAGCTAAACGCCTGGTTCGGCCCGGCCGCCACCATCACGCCCCTGCACACAGACGGATACCACAACCTCCTCTGCCAGGTAGTCGGCACAAAGTACGTCCGCCTCTACCCGCCCCAAGCGACGCCGAGCATGTGCCCGCGAGAGGCCGAGGCCGGCGTCGATATGAGCAATACCAGCAGCCTTGATCTGGGCCTCATCCAGGGCTGGGACCGTCCGCCGAGACGAGACGGTGGCGATGGCGATGGCGATGACGACTACGATAATGACGTCGCTCCTTTGCTGTCCTCACTCGACGGCGTAGACTACAGAGAGTGCATCTTGCAGCCGGGCGATACCCTGTTCATACCCATCGGCTGGTGGCATTACGTACGGAGTCTGAGCATCAGCTTCAGCCTCAGCTTCTGGTGGAATTAGTCTCCTGTTTTTGTCTCTTCTTCATTCATTACAGCTTCTCGTCCTTGTACATCTCTCTTTCTCCCTTGATTTCTATCCATCCTTCCTTTTTTTTTTTCCCGCTTTATCCCCAAATCTCAGCTCTGCCGCGCATCCTCGACGCTCTCGCCGACCTGGGCCTCTCTACGCGCTTTGGCCCCGGCCTTGAGCTTCTCCCACTTCTCGCGGTACTTGTCGAGCGTCCTCTGCATCTTGCGATTATCCCTCTCCAGACGATCCAGCTGCTTCATCACCACCACCAGCTGCTCTTCCGCGTCCTGCGCCCTGCGTCTCATGGCATCGTCCGCCTGCCTTCCGCCGCTGCTGGACGGCGAGCCCGGCCGCATCACACGATAGCTCTCTGCGAGGGCCATGGCCGAGTGCTGCGAACTGGCTTCGAACGCGTGGAGCCGCTTCGAAACATTATCCAACATGTCTTTGAGTGACTTGTTCTCGAGGCTGAGCTCCTCATTTATGTTGCGTAGCTCTTTCTCGCTCTGAACGCGCAGCACCTTGCGCCTGGTCCCGGGCGAGAGAGGGATCAACGTCTCCCGCGCGTCGACAAAATCGTCATCGTCCTCATCGCCGGCCGCCATAAACTCGCCCTGAGTCGATGCTTCCAACCGGCGCTTCTCCTTTTCGGCGTAGGTGAGGATGTTGGCGTATGACATGGTGTGCCCGCTGGTAGGTACGACGTAAAAGGAGTCGCTCGCGCTGTGGCCATCCCGGGCCAGGGCCCGCATCGTCGCCTTGGAATAGATCTTGGAGAGGTCGGGCTCCAAGGTGCCAGAGCTCTGCGGTCGCGGGGGGTTTCGCTTCATCACCAGAGGAGACGTAGAGGCGGCGACGGAGGTGGAGAGCTGAGAGGCTTCCGCCGGCCTCAAGGCCATAGAAGACTCCTCCTGTATGAGGGGCAAACCAGCAAAGGCCAACGGTGCGGATATTTTGTTGATTAGACTTCCGAACGTATTGTAGAATCTTGCGTAGCCCCCATCTTCTGCGGTGTCGACATCCGGCCTGGGCAAAGGCGCCACCGTGGTCGGAGGTGGTGGCTTTTGAGGCGGCGACGAGGGCATGGGCGGGACCCAAATGGGTTTTCCCGCCTGATGGTTAATGATGGTCTGCATCTTGACACTGGAACCGTCTCTTCGCGGATGAGGGTCGACGTTGCCGGGAGCCTGGTCGTTTGAGACGCTGGGGCTGAGGGGCTGACCCCTGTGCTTGGAGCGAATGCCCCTCGCGGAGGCCAAGTTGCTGGCTATCGAAGACGACATGTCGCGAGAGGTGAAGCGGGGCGAGGCATGCGGTCCCCTCGTCGGCGTAGCATCCTTGCGAGCCGCTCCTTCGACGACATGTCGGGCCTTTTCCGCAGACGAAGGCGACGGGTATTTCTCGATTGAATGCTCATCCTCGGCTGCATGATTACCGACGGCGGAAGAGGACGAGGGCGGAAGCTTCAGTAGAGCAGCCAGTCGCGTATGGTGTTCCTCGAGTAGCTTGAGGGTTCTCAGGGCCTCGACACTGGTGGTGTGGCCGGCCGCGTTGGCGAACTCGCCTGCCGCCTGCGTGTGCTCGCTGATGGCGACGGTCGTGTCCGAGGCTTGCCGGGTGGCCACGGCGGCTGCGCGGGCGTGATCATGGGCCTTGACGAGCGGTGACATGTCCATTTTCGGTTCCGTCTTAGGGAGGGGTGGGGGGGTCTCCGCCCCGTTCGGTGGCGGGGGGGCGCGGGGGAGGCTGAGAGACAGATACTCGGTCGCAGAGGAATACGTAGCTGTAAGCGCTGCGGCTAGTGACTGTAGTTCGAGAGTCGAGAGCGGGTGACTTTTGAGAGAGCGCCTGGGCAAAGTCGTGAGAGGTTCGAGGCTCGGTGTGGAATTCGAAGAGGGCACAGAATGTCAATGTGGTATTGTAGAGAGAGTGTACGGATATGTAAGCACACAAGGCCCGGATGCTTGTGGGTCCCGGGGCGGGGCATGTGAAAGACCCTGCTTGAAGGTAAAGTCACGTGACTGAAACCCAACCTACGACCACGACCCCTTTTTACTTTGTCAAAGGTCGAGTCATTCTCATGTCAGTGAATGCAGTTTTGTAAAGTCTATGATTACAGACAAACTGCATTATTTTAGGGAGATATTGAATCTGATAGAGCGTGAGAAGATAATTGGCTGCTCACTATCCTGCGCCCACTCAAGTCGGTATCGCCTTGGTAAGTGAGACTTGAAGAAAGCTCTCCCACATAACACATGGCGGCAGCATTTGTTGAACTAATCCCCCGGCTTTCAATTAGCCGACAATCAACGAGTCTCCAAGAATCTGGTAAAGCAGGTGGTCGGTCCCAGCCTCAAGCTACCTACTCAAGTCCTTGGTTGCGTCTCACAGAACGTGCGATTGTCGACGACACGCGACTTCTCGGTCTAACCGTAACGGTACTACCTCGACCAGAACCCTCAGACACGTTTTTTTTTTCCCTTGTTTCCCGCTCAGGGACCGCTGAGACTCCGGAGCGGCCGAGTGGCATGGACGAAGCGTAGAAACCGAGGTAAGATGACGACAATCCCTACTGGTCCGACCGCGTAGAAGGGGGGCTGAACAGGGGCTTCTTTAATTGCGATGTCTGCTTCCCCCCTTGAACCCCATGCTTCCTCAACTACAGACTAGAAAGCCATGTGTTTAAGCTTGCATCAAACATCATCGATGCTTAAGCTCCGCAGAAGTTCACCCAGCTAACCTCTGAAGCCGCATTAGCAGCCCGGCATGGTCCGTCTGCTGCGTTGGCGGCAGCCCGTCTGGCTTCGCTGGAGGCTGCTGTTGGGCATAGCCCTGCTCGTCATCCTCGACGTCTGGACTCATCGTCGCCGTTTGGCCGTCACTCGTCCGAAGACGAACCTCGATCCACCTTTTCACGTCGGCTGTCAAGAGCCGGTTCTCAATGGCTCGGCGCGGGCGCCGGCCGTCCTCGCCATGCTCGCCCGGAACTCGGACCTGGACGGAGCCGTGGCCAGCGTGCAGAGCGTGCAGCGGCAGTTCAACCGGCACTTCTCATACCCCTGGGTCTTCCTCAACGATAAGTCATGGGAGCCCGAATTCGTGGCAGCTGTCAGCAAGGCCGTGACAGAGGACGGCAGCGGCGCCAAGGCCAGCTTCGAGACGATTCCCGCCGACATGTGGGGGTATCCGGACTGGATCGACCAAAACAAGGCTCGGAGCAGCATGCTCAAGATGCAGAGCCGCGGCGTCAGGTACGCCGGCGACGAAAGCTACCATCACATGTGTCGCTTCCAGTCGGGCTTCTTCTACGATCACCCGGCGCTGAGTGGCTACAAGTGGTACTGGCGCGTGGAGCCCAGCATATCGTTCACGTCGGCCATCACTTACGATCCCTTCGTCGAGATGGAGCGCCACCGCAAGCGTTACGGCTACACCATGGCCATGTGGGAGGGCGACAAGACGGCGCCGTCCTTGTTCCATAAGCTGTCGCACTACAAGACCGAGAGGCGGCTTGCCGGATCCGCGCTCTGGACGGCCATGATGAGCCCGTCGTTTCTTCCCTGGCCGTTGCGGCGTCTGCGACGCTTTCTCCCCAACCACAACTCGTACGGCGAGCGCTGGAACCTGTGCCACTTCTGGTCAAACTTTGAAATTGCCGACATGGGCTTCTACCGTTCGGCCGAGTACCGCCGGCTCTTCCACTTTCTCGACAGGGACGGAGGTTTCTATTATGAGCGCTGGGGCGACGCGGCGGTGCACAGCCTTGCCGTGGCCATGCTGCTGCGGCCGGAGGAGGTTCATCACTTCTCCGACGTGGGTTACACCCATGACACCCTGCAGTACTGCCCCTACGGCCCGACAGCCGAGTCGCTGAGGCGCGGTGAGCTAGTGCCGAAGATAAGCGACATGACGCCGGAGGAGGAGTTGGGATGTCAAAGCGACTGCCACACGGGGGCGAGAACAATCCGACCGATATGCTTTAATCGCATCAAACGCACCGTCATGTGACGGCGTTTCGTCTCGAGCATGAGTCGCTGGCAAGGGTTTCCCTGGGGTAAATCCCTCCATCAGACGGAAAGTTTTTGAATCAGGGTGCCTGTATGCATGTAAGTTGTATGTATGTATCCGTAACAGACGGTGAGTTGGCGCGTTTCATGGGCTGCCAAAATAAGGGAGGGAAACTCCGCAGAGATGATTCAAGATGAAATGTTTGAACGAATTGAGGCTAGTCATGTCGACGCCCTATTCCTTTTTCCCCCTTTCCTCCCTCGTCGGCTCGTGGTAGGTAGGTACAGGCTCCGTACAGCCGCCGGCAGAAGTCTGCAATACTGCCCGGTAGGTTGCCCCGCGCCGGACGGTGGCAGGGCAGGGCAAACCAATTGCTGGAAAAGGCCAGGGATATGCTTGCTTCGCTTCCATTCCATAGAGTTTTTGTACTGACTACGGAGAGTATCCGCATGAAGGAAGGATGGATGGGAGATCCCCTCTGCCTAAAAAAGGGTTGAAGTCAATGGCCAGGTGTTTTCTAGGGCGGGCTAACTCCGTAGTTGCTGCCAACTTTGGGGGGCAGTTAGTGCTTTTAGTGAGGATAATTGCCGCTGAGCGCTCCCCCGGACCCCCGGACAGGGCTAGAGGTCAGTATACCAGGTGGAGGGCTAGTACGGATATAGGTAGAGCAAGCAAGCAAGCAGCCTCCACTGGAGGAGCCTCATTCAGGTAGTAGCATTCGCCACACCACACAGCAGAAGCCACGAGGGCATAAATGCATACTACATATCAGATGCAGATGTATGTACGGATATGTATGTACTAGTCCCAGATGCCTGGAGGACGGATCTTGCAAGTTTTTTTTTTCCAGTGCAAAGAAAACACATTACTTGCCAGGGAAGGGTGGCGGGAACTGGAAGTATGTACATATGGCATAAGGACGCTGCGCCTGCCCGCCACACCCTGCGGGCGGTGCCAATCATCCAGGTGTCAATCGATATGTGTGTGAAGGCTGTGAAGAGGAATTGCCATTTCATCAATAGGTGGCTTTTTCCTTCATGGATGACGAAATGTTGATTCGCCTCTAGGTAACGAACGATGGCGTCTATGCCCGGTTTGTGTGTGCTCGTGTGACTGTGTTTGTCTGCGTGTTGTCTGATCGGTACCTCGTTCCATGTCACCATGTCGTCACGAGCACGGCTGCCTCTGTGGCCCTCGCAGGCAGGCTTTGCTCTCTCTCTCTCTCTCTCTATTCGTATTTTCGCCTCTTTCTCTTTCCCTTTTCCTTCTTTTGTTTTCTCTTAAGCAAGCAAAGCAAAGCAAAGGGAGAAGCAACCTGACGAGCAAGTGCATGCATGGGTGGTCGACCCTGTCTTCCTCTCCATGCATATCCGTACTCTTCACACTACTACACATACTACAGATAGTACGGACATGCACACTACTACTGTTACTACTACTATAAGAGCCATCTAGCAACAACATGCAGCCTTCCGCCAGCCGCTCTAGTTGACATTCAACCTTTTTTCTTCCTGCAACAACCGAGACGGATCCAAACCATGGACGGGCTTGGCAAGCTTCTGCCCAAGGCCATCTCCACCGTCAAGCGGAAGACCAGGAGACACAAGGCGGTCAACGAGACGTCCTCCCCCGAACCGCCGTCGACGAGCGATGGTGTCGACGGCGACACATGCCTCAGCGCCTGGCCTTCCAGGAGTGACGAAGATGATGGCTCCTGCGACGCAAGCCTGGAGCAAGTTGAGCATGACGAGCCGTAAGTTGTAACGGCTACTTTTTTTTTTATTTATTTTAACTCCACCTGACTCGGGAGTCTCGTGGGTCAAGGGAAGAGAGAGAGAGAGAGAGAGAGAGAGAGAGAGCTGTTTAGTAGTAGTACCTATTCTTCTACTAAGCTTATGCCTCTCTCTCTGTGTCTCTCTCTCTCTCTCTCTCTCTCTCTCTCTCTGTCTCCCTCCCTTGTTGAACTGTGTTTTAATTTTTTTTCCTTCCTTTTTTCTCTCTCTCTTAGACTTGCTTTTCCGATTCTACACACCCCCATGTCCATTGATAAATACAAACATACATACATACATGCAGACTGTCACATACTTCTTCTTCCCTTCTTCTCCCTGAATACAAACCCGTTTCTTTCTTCTTTGCTCATCTTCCTTCTATTTCCATACTCGGGATGGCTTCACCATACTAACTAACTAACCCCAAACTGGCCAGACAGCGACCCGCTTCCGATACGACTCCACCCGCAGCTCGTCGTCCCGCCCCCATCTCGGCTCATCCATCCCAAATCGGCTACCTGACAACGTCGTCGCCAGAGGTACAAGCAAATCATCTCTCTCTTCAATCGCTTTGCCAGCCTCCCTCCATCGCCGCGCAGGGCGTGCTTGACCCGGTCTTTGAGCCTCCAACAGCAGCCGCTCCCAACCAACAACCGCCTCCCGCTCCGTTGACCCTCGACACCCACTTGGCCCGAGCCCTTGCGGCGACGAACAAGCCGGCGACGACGACGACGCCCTTGATTGTGAGCACGCCGCCGACGCCCCTCGAGCCTTCTTCTGCTGCTGTCGTCGGAGACCATCGGCCGCGGACTTCGGATGGTGTCAGCCCCCAATCAAGCCCTCATGGCAATGATTCGGACCAGAGCATGAACGCACACTGGAGAAATAAGTCGTCGATATATGCCGCCACCGTGCCTAGCAAGCTATCAAACACCGTCCTTCCATCCCCGACACCAATCGCCGAGAGTGGCCAAACCACGCCCAGCGGCGGCTTCTTCTCGTCTGTCATATCCGCCGCTCAAACCGCGGCCAACACATTAAGCAACAACATCCCCGGCGGCGGCGGCAACAAGAGCCGCACAAGTCTCGTCAGGTCGCCCGCACCCTCGACCACCGCCCGCACTCCCGAGACCGAGCCTTCGTTGGCGTCGCGGCACTCGTCCGACCTGAGTATGGATTCCAGGAAGGAGTCGACCGTCCAGACGCTCGGCTCTGGCGACCTGAGCCTAAGCCACCTCGGCATCGCGGAGCCCACCGGCCCCGCCGCGCCCCCGGCTGCCGCGAAGCTCTCCGAACCCGTCGACTTGAGATTCAGGTCTGACTCGGCCCCGGCCGACTCCCATCTGCGCGGACATGAGAGCTTTCAGGAGGATTCATTCAGCAGACCGCACTCCCTGGCGGAGGCCTCTGCCGGAGAGCCCTCTCCCTCGCACGCCGAGGCCGACGGCAAGAGCTCCATCGCCCGCGCCGCCAGCACCCGAAGCGCCCACCACAAGCCGCATAAGAAGCGCAGAAGCTCGGCGACTGCGGGGAGCATGAGGGCTGCGGCTCTCGGCTCCATTGTCCAGTCCACGACCGGCTTCGCCACTCCCAAGCTGACGGGCTTCGCCATCGCCAGTAAGAAGCGCAACCGCGATTTTCACAGTCTCTTCAAGAGTGTGCCCGACGATGATTTCCTCATCGAGGACTACAGCTGCGCCTTGCAGAGGGAGATTCTGGCCCACGGCCGGCTGTACGTCTCAGAGGGCCATCTCTGCTTCAGCAGCAACATTCTCGGCTGGACGACGACGCTGGTCATGAGCTTCGACGAGATAGTGTCCGTGGAGAAGCGAAGCACCGCCCTGGTCTTTCGCAACGGGCTCATGATTTCGACGCTGCACGCCAAGCACATCTTCGCCAGCTTCACCAGCCGAGACGCCACCTACGACCTCATCGTCAACATATGGAAGCTCGGACATCCGACGCTTAAAAGCACCCTGAACGGCGTTAGATTGGACGGCACAGGCGGCGATAAGACGGAAAAGGTTGATGCCGAACCCTCGCTGCAGGAGCACGAAGCGCAAGCGGCCTCGGATGTGGACGACGAAAGCGACGACGACGACGACGAAGAGGACGATGACGACGACGATGACGACGACGACTTCTACGACGAAGGACACGAGTACGCGGCCGACACGCAGGCCACGGAGCTGACGAGCCCCGACGCCGAGACGGAGACGCCTGCGGGTCGTAAGGCGTCGGGCATGACGACAGCCACGGGCGGCGCGGCCGACGTTTCGAGGGAAGCGCCGTCCTCGCCCGGCGGGTCGGCGGACTTTCCGGGACCGACGACGCATCCGCCCACCGACTGCGGCGACGCGGCGACCCACTACGACAAAGTGGTGGCGGACGAGGTGATCGCGGCGCCGCTCGGCAAGGTCTTCAGCCTCGTCTTCGGCTCCGGCTCCGTCGACTGGATGACCAAGTGGTTGACGGGCGACCAAAAATGCTTCGACCTGCAGATGGAGGATAAAACAGGCCTCGGTCCGGACACGCGAGTCCGACACTACACATACATCAAGCCGCTCAATGCCTCGATAGGGCCGAAGCAGACCAAGTGCATCGTGGCGGAGACGGTTGAGAACTTTGACGTCGAGAAGGCCGTCCACCTGAACGTGACTACGCAAACGCCTGACGTGCCGAGCGGCAACGTCTTCACGGTCAAGACGAAGTACTGCCTGTCGTGGGCGGAGAACAACTCGACGCGGATGCAGGTAAACTGCATGACGGAGTGGACGGGCAAGAGCTGGCTGAAAGGTGAGTTTGATCCTCTTATAATGGTGATGATGATGATGGATCATGGCTAACGACGATTGGCATCAGGACCGATCGAGAAGGGTGTCGGTGACGGCCAGGTGCAGTACTGCAAAGACCTCTTCGCCGCCCTCCGAGCGGCGACGTCGGCACGGCCCCGGCACGGAGCGGCGGCCGGCCACGGACCGGGCAAGGCACGCAAGAAGGCCAAGAAGAGCAAGGCGCTGCAGGCGGCAGACGGCGGAGCGGAGAAGAGCAGCGGATCCAAGGCGACGAAGAGAAGCGACTGGGGCCCGCTGGAGCCGGTACGAGGCTTGATGGAGCCGTGCATGGAACTGGTCGGACCGGTGCTGACGGGCAACGTCATGTACGGGCTACTGGTCGGCCTGCTGGTGGCCATGTGGTTTGGTTACGGGTCGACGCCGACGAAGAGCACGGGGCCTTACGGAGGCGACATGCTGTACGGGCACGGGCGACTGGCCATGTACGAGGATATGTGGCGCCGGGAGGAGAGCGAGCTGTGGGAGTGGCTCGACGAGCGGGCAGGGTTGGACCGACTGAACTCGGACAAGGCGGAGAAGAGGCGGCACAACTTGGAGGAAAAGCTGCGAGAGGGGCAGATGGATGAGCGGGAGATGAAGGAAGCGATCCGGGTGACGGAGGAGAAGCTGCAAGTGCTGCGGGAGTTGGCGGAGAAGAGCAGCAACCGGGGTCGCGGGGGGCTATGAAGTCTTTTTTTTTTTTTCCCTTCCCTTTCTTTATATGTACGTTTCCTTCTCTTTTGGTCGTAACGGCAAATTGAGCCGTGGTCGATAGTCAGCCGAAACGAGCAAACAGCTTTTTCTTTGTCTATGAATGAAATGGAAGAACACGAACGAGCTCCGTCTTGAGACGGGACGGTACGGGACGGGGTGAAACGGATGATGGGTTGGAGGGAGAAGACGGCAGGCTGGGATCATCGTTTATGATGAATGATGGATCGCGGAAGGGTGAGCAATGAGCATTGAGTACCTACATACCTAGACGGCGACGGCGGTGGTATCTATGGTTTTTCAGGAGAAAGGGGAAGGGTTCCTGCATCATCGGCGCGGTTACACGGCGTAACCTAAACCAGCTACGTAGCCGATGAAGAGGTTCATTCTGGCTGAGTGGTGATGGAAACTAGTAGTTACCTACATTTCAAGAGGCATGAGAGAAGATGACGTCTGAAGGGAGGAGACGGCCTCGTAAGAAATCGTCTCTTATCATCCGGCCTCATCAACTCCAGGGGAGGGGAGGGGAGGGGAGGAGAGCTAGGAAGGGGCTTCACGTGATTTTATTTCTTATCCACCCCCCACCCCCATCCCTTTTCCTCCCTTTTAAAAGGGGTGTGGGGTGACAAGGGAGGGGGGGTATTCTAGGGAGAAAGAAAAGGTGGCTAGGTAGGTGGATGAATGGCGTGAGTGAGTGGCGCGGAGGCCTAAATGATACGGATAGTATTGCACCGCAAACGAAGAAGAAGGAAGAACTGGATAATAATAATCTAGCTAGGTCTTCCTAAGGTATAACGAGTACTCTATATAGGTACGCTAAGTACCGTTATATAACTAGGCTAATACCCTAATAGCTAGAATACTAACGCGATTAATTATAATTAACTATATTAGAAAAGGAGACCGGAGATAATATTATTATATCGTAAGACCTATAGCCCGTATCGTACTATATACTTCTTATACTTACTAGTAGTAGGCTTATACTATACGCCTTATATACTTACTAGCTATAGGCTAACTATAATACGGCCCCTTAGCCTAGGCTATAATATTATAACCTTTTTCCTTAGTATTTTAGGTTATAAAGCTCTTTTTATTCGTTATTCTATATAAATTTAATTAATAGAAGAACTAAGAATACTTATTAGGATAAAGAGCCTTCGTTAATCTATCCGCCTTTATATTTATTATACCGATTTATTCTAATATAAAATATCCTTATACTTACCTTTATATAATCTATTTATAATAAAGGTTAATATATTAAGTCTATACCTTATTAAACGGGTTAAGTACTATAAGGCGTATATTCTACGAGTCTATATATAAAATAAGCGGATATTTCTACTTATATCCTATATCTCGAAGTACTTCCTAGATCTATATTATAATTAATCTAGTAAGCGTTAAAGTAATAAATTTAGCTTTTATAGAGGATATTATAACTATACTTTAGTATTTAGACTATTAAATAATAAGCCCTTTAGTAAGAAAAATAATATAGCCTACTATAGAATATTATAAGGCCTTATTATTAGCGAAGGAGGTATTAGAATAAACTCGTAGGCTAAGTTCTTTACTCGCGTATTATTTACCGCCTAGAGTAATCCCTAGACTAATTATACTCTTTATATAGTAGAAAATATATCTTAATACTATAGTATAGTATATAATCGGATATAAATTAGCCTTAGCTAATTTCTTAATAGTAAAGGCTATATCTAATTATAATCCTAGGGCTAGCTAATTAAGGCTACTTATCTACTATTATTATATATTATATTCTATAATAGTCTTTTTCTCCTTCTAATTAAAAGGGATTATAAATTTAGGGGGCTAAAGGACCTTTATAGACTAAAGGTTATTAACTTTAAATTTATCGAGTATTTTCTATATAAATTTCGTTTAGTAAATCGTAATCGTATTTATTATTCGATTTCTAATAAATTCGAAGCTAAGAAATTTAATAGGTTTTCTAAGGTATTTTATTTCGTAAAAACCGTTAAGAAGTATAGCTTTTTAATCGATTTATAATATTATAGGAGTAGTAAGAAGAATATTATTAACGTATAGTAAAAGAAGAATACTATTATTATAAATAAAGAAGTAAAGCTCTAAATCGAGTCGTTAGAAACCTAGTTTTATAAGATTTACTACTACTTTTTTAAACTATTAATAAAGTATAGCCCTATAGCTATAAAGTATACGCTTTAACTTATAGACTCGATTATTATTATTATTAAAGCTATAAGGCTATATAATATATACGTTTTTTTTTATTTTAACGTTAATAAAAGCGTTAATAATATCGAATTTCGACTATTTAAAGTCTTATATAGCTATTAACGATAAGAAAATTCGGACTATTAATTAGTATACTATAATAGCGTATAATTCTTCGATCGGTCGTTTAATAGGGTCGTAATCGCCTTATATAACCTATTTAGCCTTAGCTAAAGGCTTAGTAGCGCTAAAGAGGTTTTTCTCGGTAAAGACTTATTAGCCGGGTAGAGTCTTTATATTATAAGGCTTTTAAACGAGATCCTACGCGTATTTTTAGCGTAATTTATCGAGTTTTTATAATATTACCGGAATTCAACGTTCTTCGAATTCGGGAAGCTTTTTCGCTATAGTATACAAATTTAGTATATATCCGATAAAGGCTTCTACGGCTAGGGTAATAAAAATTATAATAGGTACTAAGTTATTAATAATCTCGTTTTTATTAATAAAGTATACTTTAGGCTTAGTATATTTAAGTATAGGGTATAAGGCTAACTAAGCCTTTTAGGAGATATTTTTTATCGACTTATATATAGCTTCGGTACCCTAAATCTCTTATTATATACGGCGAGTCTTTTTATCGGTAATACTTAATAGCTCTATTTTTTTATATAATTATCGACTTACTATTATATACTAACTACCTTAGTAGCTACTAACCCCGTATAAGGACCTTAGAGAAACCTGCCCCGAGTCCTTATTATATAATCTAGACCTCGCTACCCGCGTATAAAGGCAGCGGGATTCCCTCTTCTATTTCCTCTTTTCCTTCTTCTCTTCTTTAGCTTAGAATCTTCGTATAGAGTACTTTAATATATTTACTTATTATTTAGCTATTATACTATTCTAAGCTTATTTTCCTTATTAATAAGCGTTTAATAAATACGTATTCCCTTTTACGTTTTATAAAGATAGAAAATACTATATAAGACTAAGAATTAAACCCTATAACCGATAGAGAAGTCTATTACTCTACTAGACTTACTTTAAAGACTCCTTAGTAGGAATCCTTAGTAGAAGAATTAGATTAAAACCCCTTATTTACCCTAAAAGGACTAGAGTAATCGAACCTAAATCTAGCCTAAATCCCCTTACCCTTAATAAAAAACCCTAATTAAGATCCTATAGAAATAGCTTCCTCCTCCTTAGCCTAACTAAACGTTTAGGTATTATTTACGGAGATAATAGCCCTTAAGGTAGAAAAGGCTTAGTAAGACTATATAACCGCTAATTCCGACTATTCCTCGAAGGCGGCCTTTACCGTATTTAGGGGGCCTTTTACCTTAAACTTTATATCCGCTAGTAAAATAGTATAAAAAGACTTTACGATTATTAATAACCCTAACCTAGAATACTCGGAGAAGGCTAAATCCCGTTATAAGGATATTAGGACTTTTATAAGGAAGAAAGGCGAGTTTAATACCTTCCTTATTAAGCTTAAAAATAAGATATAGACTAATCGCTTAACGTTTTATAACGAAAGAAATTAGATATTATTCTTATTTTAAAGCCTAGAGGGTAAAGTATAGAAAACGCTAAAAACCCGCTATAAGTCTAAGGAGCGTTTTTACTCCTACCTAGTAGAAATAATATAGAGTTTAGAATTAGCCTTTAAAAACCTAAATAAATTTTAAGAATTAATCGATTATTTTTAAAGGCTTTATTATTCTTTTATAAATAAATAGGATATTTTTTAATTTATTATAGAATTCGATAATATTATAATAAAGGCTTATACTTTAATAGACTAGTTAAAGTATATCCTCCTAAAGTATTTATTAACTAATCTTAACCCTAGGCTTTTATAGCTATTTAAGAATACTTAGATCTCCTATAAGGAATACTATAAAGCTATTAAAAATATAGTCTTTTATTATTAATAGTACTCCTAACCCTTAACCCGGATACTTTATAGTAATTCCTCGGCTATTAATAAGAAAAAGAAGTATCCTATCGATTCGAAGAGGAAAGGCTAGGCCTTTTCTAAGGCTAAAAAAAAAGTTTACTAGGATAATAGTACTTATTTTATATATAGTAAAAAGGGTTATTAGGCTAAGGATTACCTAGATTAACCGAAAGTTATAGGCTTCTAGCGATTAAGTATACTACTTATAAATAAGTAAGAGAGTTTTAATAATAAGGAGTCGGGAAAAGACTAAGGCTATTAAAAGTCTTTATAATAGTTTTAAAAGTATTATTTAAAAAAGAAAGTTTAGGGAAGTCTTTTACTATTAATAGTATAATTTAGATTAATAGTATTAGGCTTTAAGCCTTTACTTTTTACGATATTAAAGTAAATACCTGCCTTTTCGTATCCTACTAATTTACTAAGAAGGCTATAAAAAGCCTTAGTATTAAACTCGTTTTTACTTATTTAATCCCTTTTATTAACTTCTAAGGCTATAAAGCTAGTATTATATATTAATACTTTATAATAACTCTTATAATTAATAGCTATTCGTTTCCTTAGAAGATATTCTAGGTTATCGATTATAATTAGGATATTTTTACTAGATTTTATTAAATAGCTAAGAAATACCTCCTTTTCGACTATTTTACCCGTAAGCTTATATAGCCTAATAACCTACTAGCCCTTACTAAATACTCCCTATTTATTATTTTATAGGGCTTACCCTAAGGGAATTAATAAGTTAACCCTATTATATAAGCTAATACTAAACGCCGAAATAAGCTCTTAAAGGAGGATAAGTACTAGTATAAGATCCTATAATATTCCTAGACTAATCTTAATATTATCTTCCTAATTAATCCCCCGAAGAAAAAGACTATAGTACTTTAACCTAATAACCCGATTAATCCTAATATTATTATACTAAACGACTTATTACTTTAGGCGAAGTTAATTACGACCCTTTAAACTAACCCCTATAGGAAATATTAGGAGGAGCTAGAACTATTAATACTAATTACCCTAATCCCCCTCGAAGATAATAATAATAGCCTTAACCCCTTTATAATAGGGATTACCCGCCTAAGCCTAGAGAATATTACCTATAGAGGTTAGAAGATTCCTTTCCTAGCGGGCGAAAACCTAGAATATATTACCCTAGTCTATAATATAATTCTTTTAGCCCTTTTATATCTCGAGGGCTTTTTTAGTAAGAAAGAAGCGTATACCTTAGTAAACTATTACCCTAGTTATAATATTAGACTCGAGCTTAATAAGCCCCTAAACCCGGCTAGCCCTTCTATATATAGGATACTAGTTAAATACCTACTATTAAAAAAAGAGATTATTAATTATCTAAAAAAGATCGGATTTATTAAGCCTAATACTAGTCCTTATACTACCCTTATCCTTTTTACGCTAAAGCCCTATTTAATAGCCTACTATTTTTATATTAATTATTATTAGATAAATAATTACCTTAAGGGCTAAGTCTTACCTATACTTTTTTTAAAAAGTACTACCTTTTAATACTATTCTACTTAATATTTTTCTAAGATTAATATTATTTAGGCTTTTTATCGACTCCGCCTTAACCCTAATTCCGAGTATTTAATAGTATTCTATATAAGATTTAGTATATACCGCTAGAAAATCCTCCCCTTTAGTTTAAAAATTAGGCTTACTTAATTCTAGAACTTTATTAACGCGTAATTTTATAATCTATTAGACTATTATATTAATACTTACGTAAATAATATACTAATCTACTCGGATAATAATAAAGAAAAGGTCTATTAATAGGAGACTTATAAAATTATCTAGTACTTATACTAAGCGAATCTTTAAGGAGATATTAAGAAATCCTATTTTAATATTACTAAGGTTAATTACCTTAGTATAATACTAGAAATAGGCTTTAGGCTTAGTATTAATCCCTATAAAATATAAGTAATCTCCAATTAAAAATTTAAGGACCTTTATAATCGTAAGGCTATACGCTCCTTTCTTAGCTTTTATAACTTTATTCGGGTTTTTTACTATTATACTAGCGATATTATTAAACCTTTAAACCGTTTATTAAAGAAGGACTTAGAGTTTTCCCTCGAATCCGATTAACATAAGGCCTTTACCTAGTTTAAAAAGCTTACTATAAAAGCTCCTATCCTTACCTTCTTTTAACCTAAACTTCTAACCTATTTTAAGACTAATACTTCCTATAATACTATAACCGGAGTTTTCTAATAATAATAGCCTAATAATAAGACCTAGAAACCGACTAGCTTTTTCTCTAAGACTATAGCCCCCGCCGAATAAGCCTATTTAATCTAGGACTATAAATTCCTTATAATCGTATAAAGCCTTAAATACTTTTACCCTAAACTCCTAGGGTAGAAATTCGATATTATTACCGATTATAAGGCTTTTATCTATTTCGCGACTAAAAGGCTTTTATTTATCTAATAAGTATACTAGTCCGACTTTTTAGCTTAATTTAATATATACTTCCTTTACTACCTTAGCCGTTTAAATATAATCGCTAATACTTTATTATAGAAGATTATAAAGCTTTTAATAATTAAGGCTAAAGAGAAAAAGGAGTATATGTTTAGTATAATCTTATTAAATAAGCTTAGATTCGATTTACCTATAACCCTTAGCCTAATCCTTATAATTATTAACTCTATTACGATTAGTATAAAGACTATACTTATAAGCGCGGATTTAGTTAACCTAATCCAATAAGAAAATATAATATAAGGACTTAATTAATAAGGGAGCTAACTAATTATACTAGAGAAGTTAACTAATAGTATTTTTCTATAGACTACTTTTATCTATATTACCTATAAGCCTATAATCTTCGTATATAGCGGCTAGAATAAAATACTTAGGCTTTTATAATAGGATTATTATTAGCTAAATATAAAGTAAGACGTTTATTATTATATTTATAACTATTATAACTATTAAAGGAATAAAATCCCTTATAATAAAACCCTTAGACTCCTTTACCTACTATTAATCCTAACCTCTATTTAGGAGTATATAGCTTATAATAGAAAAATAATATTATAAGATTACTATAGGTATAATTACGTTTAAACCTTCGTTTATAAGCTTAGTAGGATTATTATTACCCTACTTAGTAAGAAGAATAATACTATAGAAATCCTAATAGTATAGTATTTTCGCTTATTATACTACTTTTTTAGAATACTTCTCGTCTAGATTATAGATAATACTAGGCCTTTTATATTAGTATTCTTTACTAAGATTAATTATTTAATCGGAATAAAGTATTAATACGGTAGTACTCTTTACCCTTAAACGTAAGGAAGTATTAAAATTATAAATTAATACCTAGATTAACGCCTATAGTTTTATATTAGGAAGTATTAAGATAACTAAAGCGATTATTTACTAGCCCTCGACTTCGTATATAATTCCTCCTAATATACCTTAATTAATATAACCCTATTAACTATAGTACTTAGTAAGAATATACGGAACCCGTTTATAATTAACGTTATTATAAACCTAAAAAACTACTCTACGCTTATAATTATTATATAGGATCTAGTATAAAAGGCCTAAGTAGTATAATAATAGGCTTAATAAGTATTAATAATAGCCTAAAAGTAGTAGAAAAAGTAGGCTAATAAGAAATAATAGCTTATAGATTTTATAATCGGCGATAAAGTCTTCCTTAGTAGAAAAAGGTTTAGTACGATTATTCTAATAACCCGGCTTAATATATAATAATTAGGCCTTTTTACGATTATTATATAAAAGGGGTATAATTATATTCTAAACCTATTAGACTCCTATAAAATAATAAACCTCTTTTATACTAATTAATTATAAAAAGCGGCTATTAACCTATTACCTAACTAGATTTAACTACCGCCTATACTTAATAAAGTTAATAGTATACCTAAGTAAGAGGTTAATTAAATCCTATAGAGTAGAATTACTAGTTAATAATAACGACTCGAATATTAGGTTACCTAATAAGGCTATAACCCCGATAATACGTAGTACCCTATAAGAAACTTCCGGTATACGCTAATAATACTAAAATAATATTATAATCGGTAGCCTACTACCCTAAAACTTCCTATTAATTTATAATATTAGATTAAGGCTATAATAGTAAATAAAGACTATATAGAAGATAATTACGATAATATTATAGCCTCTATAGAAAAAATAGTATATACCTATAGGTATTAACCTTAATACGTGTTATAGTTCGGGCTTTGCCTAGACTAGCTATAGGATACTATAGGATAACTCATTACCGCCTATAAGGCGCGCGCGGATAGCCTCCTCCTTCTTACCTTCTATATACTAATTAATCTTATTTCGGACGCTTTATATAGTCGTACCGGGGCCTATCCCTTAATATTTAATTAGTATTAAACTTTCTTTTAGCTAATAAATACCCCTATAAAGGCTTCTACGTCGTAATAAGGAGGGGGTATACTACTTATACCGGATATAAATACCCGTATTATAGAGCTATAGTCTATAATCCTAGCCTAGTAGTAAACGCTAGCTATATAGAATACCTAATTATAGGAGCTCTAGCTTAGCCGCTATAAGCCGCTACCTACCGGCTTACCTTTTAATAGAAATAAAAATATCTTCCCCGCATAGTACGCCCTAATCTCCTATAAGTTATAAGCTAACTACGACTTTATTAGCGATAACTATAACTAGTAGGTTTTTATTTACTAGAACCTCTTATTATTTATCTAGGCTAAGGTAGCCCCTTATTTCGAGGATAGCGCGGCTATAGCTTATAACCCTAACCGCTTTCTATATTACCTTAGTACTATATTTCTAGACCCTTATTACCGCTAAACCGTTATAGTTAAGCTTAAGTACCTTAAGTAGCGTTCTAAGGAACCCTTCTTAGATTTCTTAGTCCGCTTTAAGGCTAAGTTAGCCTTCTCGGGCGGCTTCGTATAGAATAATAAAGTAAAGGTCTTACGTCTCCGGTACTCGCTCTCCCCTAATCTTCGTAACTATTATATCGGTTATAGTATACCTTTTAATAACTTCTAGGCTACCGTCTAGTATATTCGCGAAATCGCCGTAAATATCGAGTCCTTTCGTATTAATACTTATTATTATCTACCCCCTTTACTAGCTCTAGCCCTAGATAGTAATACCCCTATAACGGGGGTTAATAAGACCTCGATTATACTTTCTCGATCCGATACCTATCGGTAGGGATCGTCTTCCGGCTAGCGCGTATCGTAGGTTAACGCTAATATTATCGAGAAATATTATACTAATAGCGTATATCTCCGATATAACCGCTTAGGCTACTATTTACGTATATATAACCTCCTCCCTATATAGTATAGCTATCCCTTTACCTCCGTACGTTCTATATAGAGTTAGACCCCTAATAGCGTTTCGGATAATATTAATAAGTAGGGAAACGAGCTACCCCCTTAGTAAGTCTCCTATAGGGGGCGGGTAAGCGTACCGCCTTTACTAGAAATAACCTAGTTTCTAAGTTTTGCGAAATCGAAGGTTATATAGATTCTACTCCTCTACTCCTTCCTATTTTTATAAATTCTATCTAGTTTATCGATACGTAGGCGGATAATAGCTATAATTACTATACTACCGTAAGTAAAACGATAGTATAATATTACTAATTATAATATATTCCCCTCGTAAGGGCGTATTTTATTCGGATAGCTATTTATATTAGCTATTAATATTAAGTATTATTTAAAGCCTTATCCCTTATCTATTATATTATTCGTTTTATTACTAATATTAATAGTTAACGTATACCTATTATCGTATATATTATTCCTAGTCTTACCTAGTCCTTTATCTTAGGGACTCTATAGTTTATATATTATAATATATCCCTATATACTAGTTAGTATTATCTTATTATTTACTCTACCGGAGACCTTATTATTAAGTACTCTAAGTAGTATTACTCTTTTTACCCGATAATCGCTATCCTAGGCTCTATATATACTATTTTACTCCGGCGCGAAACTAAGTAACCTTCTAGCTATTAATTTCTCGCTACTAGTTTATAGGATATCTCCTCTATAATCGCCTAGGGTATATCCTCGTCTATTACGTTTAGTCCCTTACTTCCTTCCGAGGTTATTAACTTTTAAGACCTTTTCGATAAGGATAAAGCTAATACGTTTCCTCCTTACCGGGGTAATTACGATTACCGTATTCGTTTCCGGCTTAATCCTAATAATTCTAGTCCTAATCTCCCCTAAGGGTCTTTTTATAATATACTTTATAACTATTTATTAGAGGTTTATAAGTAGATTACTAATTTAATAGATAAGGGTTAAATTCGGGCTAGTTTATTTTCGGCTATTACCCCTATTCTCTTAGCTAAGAAACCTAGCGGTAGTTAATACTTCTATATCGATTATTATACTTTTAATAAGGTTATTTAGTAGGATTAGTATTCTTTTCCGCTTATTAAGGAGATACTTTATAGTCTTTCCTTAGTATATTAGTTTATTAAGTTAGATATATATATAGCCTTCTATAAGATCCGTATTATACTTAGTAATAAGTATTTTACTACTTTTCGTACTCGGTTCGGTCTATTCGAATACCTTATTTATCCTTTCGGGCTCGTAGGAATACCCGCTACTTTTTAATATTATATTAATACTACCCTAGGATCCTTACTTAGCGACTTTATAACCGCGTACTTCGATAATATTCTAATCTATTCGGGAGGCTCTTAGGCGGATTATTAGCATAAAGTCCGAACTATACTAGGTTAACTCCGTATGGCTAGGCTTTATCTTAACCTTAAAAAGTACGATTTTATTATCTACGAAGTTAAGTACTTAGGATTTATTATTTACGCTAAGCGTAAAATATATCCTAACCTAGAGAAGATTTCTATAATCCGCGATTAAGAGGTACTTATACGCGTTTATAGCGTCTATAGCTTTCTTAGCTTTACTAACTTTTACTATAATTTTATTCCCCGGTTTACCGATATTACTACTCCCCTAGTTCGCTTAATACGATAAGATATCCCCTTCTTTTAGTCTAATAATTATTAACGTACTTTTAACTAGCTTAAGCTCGCGTTTATCTCCTATCTTATCCTCGCCTAGTAGGATTTTAACCGCCGTATAATTATCGAGATTAATTATTCTAGTAAGGCTATAGGTAGCTATTTTTCTTAGTATAGCTAGGATATTATCCTATAGCCTATTATATACTTTTCGTATAAGCTTTTACCTATAGAACGTAATTATACTATCTATAATAAGGAGCTCTTAGCTATTATCCTTTATTTACGGAGTTAGTCCGCCGAGTTATATAGTATAACTAAGCTATTTATAATCTTAACCGACTATAAGGCCCTTAAGTACTTTACTATACTATATTATATATCCGAATATTAGGCCTATTAGGCTAAGACTCTCTCGTTATTTAACTACTAGTTATATTATTAACCTAGGTTATAGGCTTATTATCCTAATACCCTCTCCCGCCGGGGTTAGGATCGTATTAGTCCTTCTACTCGCTTTAGCTAAATCTTATAATCTATACTTAGCGAGTTTATTATTTTATACCCTTTATACGCGTCCCCTATTCCTCTATTTTCTTCTATTATACTCCCCGTTTCTATACTATTTTCTACTCCGCCTACCGAGCCCTTAGTCTCTCCTTTTAATAATACTTTCCTTTCTAGCCTTTAGTTTAATACTTTACGTACTAATCCTATTTATACTATATGCCTTATAGTAGTCTAGTCTAGCGCTTATAGGTTTCCTCTAGAGGCTTATATACGCGAATAGATTATTAATTATACCTTATCCGTATATAGTTTTCTTTAATACCGTAGGCGTTTTTAGGTACTTAAAAAGGAGATTTTAACGATTACTTTAATTTACTATACTTACGATTCTCCTCTTGCTAGGTACCCTAGTAAAAATACTATATTCCTCCTTCTTCGGCGGGATTTCTACTAGGAGGGGATATCCGCGGATATTATACGTTTCGTTTAGAACTATTATTATTACGGGGATTATATTAACTATCGTTATTATTAAAGCCTTTTATAACTATTACCTATTATTAACCGTTTTTAATAAATAATCTCTATAGACTTTATAATAGACCTTCCCGCGGCTATACTTTCCTCCCTATGTTTCCTTATAATTATTATAGATTGCCTTTTTAAATATATTTAGCTCGAAGCTATAATATTTATAAATACTAATAAATACGCGTTATAATTCCTCTCTTATTAATAGTAGTTCTATAGTTTCCCTTAAAGCCTTATCTCCGATCGTAGTTCTAATTAGACTAATCGCTTTTAGTCTACCCTTTACTAGCTTACGGGTACCCGTTAACTCCTTTCTACTATATACTACCCCTAGACTAATAGCGGTTCTAAGCGCGCTAATTAAAAGGTTTAGGCTATCCTTTATAATATTATCTCCTTTATATAATTCGATTAGGTTACTTATCTCCCTACCTACTAGCTTACTTTAAATAACTATAACTCTTTTATTATAGGGGTTAGCCCTAATATACTCCTATATAGCTATAATATAAGCCTTTTTCTACGTATTACCGACTCCGATATTTCCTCTACTTCGCCCGCTAATCGTACTATTACTTTTACGTTCTAATTAGCTAAAAGTACTTAATTCGCCTAAGCTATTATTACCTAGACCTAGTAATACGTTTAGGATACGTCTAATAGCTCCTAATATCCTATTAACCGCTTTTAGGTCGGTAATTTTATTTAGCTAAACCTAGGTAATATATAAACTAATTATTCTTTAAAAAAACTCGATTATTTTAAAGCTAAGTATTATATTATTATTATCCTTACCCTTTTAACTATTATTTTAAATATACTTCCTAGTATTTATCCGACCTTTTATATTAATTTTATTAAATATACTATATATAACCCGCTTTCTTCTTAGTCTTTTACTAATTCTTAACCTAACCCTATATTATGTTTATTTTCTTCTAATCCCTCCCTAGACGAGTAGAAGGTAAAGGCTATATTAATAGCTAAAAATACTAGGGGTTATCTACTTATAGGCTAACCGCTATATCGCCTAGTCCTTATAAAGTAGACTAGCTATATTATGCTTATATAAGAACCGCTAGATAATTTCTTAACCTATATAGCTTTAATATAATACGAGTTATAATAGGAGGATATACGTATTTATAATAGTCTATCTCGAGTTCCCTCCGTGCTTATTCTTATAATTACTCTATTATTATTATTATCCTAATCCCTTCCCCCCGTATTTACTATCTCTATATCCTTTCTTTAGTTATACTAATTACTCGTTATCCTTTTCCTCCTCGTCCTTTTAATACGTTTTTTAATTAAAATAACTAGGTTATTACGGGGGCTAGGAGGGGGTACTACGAGATAGTTAGCGCGAATAACGGCGGCGTATCGTAGGTAATCCGGGGGCGGGCGATAACGAGAATTCGGGTAATACGTATCTACGGCTAAGGGGGGTATTACCGGGCGTTATTCTTACTAATAGTATCCTAGCTAATTACTAAGGAGGGGAGGGGGATAAAACGCCCGTAAATTACTATATAAAGCTAAGGAATACTATATTACTTTATTCCCGGGCTTAATACTCTTAAGCTATTTATACTATAAGTTCGCGCGTATTATCCTCCTAGCGCTATAGCGATTATTTATAGTATTAGGCAAAGGTATTAAGGCCTTAAACGAGCTAGCCCTACTACTATTACTATTACTACGTATATATCTATATAGTATTACTAGAGTTATACTATAGTATAACCGGTATAGGAGGAAATAAAGCCGCTAAGGAGGCAGGGATAAGCGTATTCGAAGCCGGCTACTTAGGCGTATCGGGGGTAAAAAGACTTTAGGCCGGGTAAGGAATAAGGTAAGCGGTAGCTAGTATAGATTAAACTATCTTTATACGCTAGATAAATATAATCGTTAGGCGGACCCGATAGCCTAGCGTTTCTCTATTACGGCGATAGGCTTCTTCGGCGATAGCTCGACCTATAGTCGTTATAATAGTAAGGTTATAGATAGCCCGCCTAAGCCTAGTATTTACGGCGAAAAGGTACCTTTCCTAGAAATACCTCCTCCGCCGCGTACGGTAGGCTTAGTAGGACTACCCGCGACCTCTACGATAGTCTATATACCCCGAGTTATATAGATTATTAACGTATAGCGTATATATATACGCTACCTCTTCGGGCGCTATATTATTCTTATTATTAGAATCCCCTTCTACTAAGTATTTACCTATACCGCGAACTAGAGTATTAGTAGCTAAAGATATAATAAGGGCGGGTATACTATAAGGTAATAAGGATAATATAGGAATATAAAATATAAAATTTTTCTTTCGTATAGGGTTTTTATACCCTATACGGGGCTAGGCTAATTTATTTCCTTTTCGAATTATACTATATACTAATTTCCTCTTTTAGTATATAGGGGAGGTATAAGGAGGGGTACGAAGGGGGGTATATTATAGTTCGGGCTTTGCCCGGACTAGCTATAGGATACTATAGGATAACTTATTACCGCCTATAAGGCGCGCGCGGATAGCCTTCTCCTTCTTACCTTCTATATACTAATTAATCTTATTTCGGACGCTCTATATAATCGTACTAGGGCCCGTCCCTTAATAATACGTATATTAAGGCCTTAGTTAGGGGGTAATATTATACGCTAATTACCTTAATAGCTATTAACCCTATATAAGGACCTTAGAGAAACCTACCCCGAGTCCTTATTATATAATCTAGACCTCGTTACCCGCGTATAAAGGTAGTAGGATTCCCTTTTCTATTTCCTCTTTTCCTTCTTCTCTTTTTTAGCTTAGAATCTTCGTATAAAGTACTTTAATAAATTTACTTATTATTTAGCCGTTATACTTACGTATTCTTTATTAAATAAATTATTATTTTTATTAAGAGCTTCTTTTTACCCTTTACTATTGGATTTACTCGAAATTTAAGTACTAGAATAACTTTCCTACGTAGATTCCTATTCTTTTTTAACTAAAGGGAGAGAATAATAAATATTTAAAGAGGAAGGAAGGGCTTTTAGCCTATAAGGTATTAGATCGGGTAAGGGTAATAATAATAATTTATTATATTCCGGTATTTAAAAGTATTCTTTTCTCGAATCTAAGGCTAATTCCTAATATTTTATAATAACCCCCCGAAATATAGCGTTTTAAGTAGTACGATAATTTAAATAGTATAAAGGCTAATAATAAAGACTCTTTAAGTTAAGCCTCGAATTCGATATTATTTATAGGTTATAGTCTTACTTTATCGATAAAACGAATATCTTAGGTATTAACGATAATACCTTTATTTAGAAGGTAGATTTAATAAATATACCCGTAAAAACTATCGATTCCTATAAGATAACCTTTTTATACTCGTAAAGCTATTTTCTCCGAGCGAATAATCTTTTCTTTAGGCTTAATAATATATATTATATATTCCTACGAGTATAAATAGCTAATATTATATTTATAGGGTAGATTTAGGGCTATAAGTACTTTTTTAAGTAATACCTTTTAGTCTCTTATCGGAAGTAGATTTATAACGTATACTATTAACTTTATAAAGAAAGGCTATAATATAGCCGGTAGCTTAGTATATAGGTAAATAACTCTTATAAGGGTTATTAGCGTACGACCTATACGCTTTATAAGGCTGTTTTATTAGGGGTAATAGGGTATTAAATACTATAAAACGAAGCCCTCCTAAGATACCTACTCTTTAATTATATAACTCTAAAATTCCTATATATTATTAAATCCTATTATTATAATTTTTAGGCTACCGGTAGTTATATCGATCTATTATTTCTATATTCGAAGAATATTATATACCTAACCCTTATTAATTATAAATATAGTCTAGTAAAAACGCGTAAAGGTATTTATACTATAAAGACTATATTATACTCCTTTAAAACTAATAGGCAAGTATTCGATTAGGTTTTAGAAGATAATACTAAGGAACCTCGTCGACTATATAAGGGACGTTCGATTAATAATTTAATCGGCTTTAATAAAATAATAGGCTTTATAGATAAATCCCTACTATATTACTACGTTAATAATAATACCCGATTTATAGTAAATAATAACTATTTTCTTAGTACTAGCGTATATAAGGCGCTTATATATTATTATAAAGTTAGCCTTTATAATAGCTAAATAATAAGTAAATATATTAAAGTACTCTATACGAAGATTCTAAGCTAAAGAAGAGAAAAAGGAAAAGAGGAAATAGAAGAGGGAATCCCGCTACCTTTATACGCGGGTAGCAAGGTCTAGATTATATAATAAGGACTCGGGGTAGGTTTTTCCGAGGTCCTTATATAGGGTTAATAACTACTAAGGTAATTAGCGTATAATATTACCCCCTAATTAAGGCTTTAATATACGTATTAAGGTTAATACCTATAGGTATACGCTATTTTTCCTATAAAGGCTATAATATTATTATAATTATCTTTTATATAATCTTCGTTTATTATTATAGCCTTAATCTAATATTATAAATTAATAGGAGGTTTTAGGGTAGTAGGCTACTAATTATAATATTACTTTAGTACTATTAGCGTATACTAGAAGTTTCTTATAGGGTATTATATATTATTAGGGTTATAGCCTTATTAAATAACCTAATATTTAAGTTATTATTATTAGCCGGTAATTCTACTCCGTAGGATTTAATTAACCTTCTATTCGGGCGTACTATTAACTTTATTAAGCGCGGGCGGTAGTTAAATCTAGTCGGGTAATAGGTTAATAGCCGCTTTTTATAGCCAATTAGTATAAAAAAGGTTTATTATCTTATAGGAGTCTAGTAAGTCTAGAATATAATTATACCCCTTTTATATAATAATTATAAAAAGGCTTAATTATTATATATTAAACTAGGTTATTAAAATAATCGTACTAAACCCTTTTCTATTAAAGAAGACTTTATTATTAATTATAAAATCTATAGGCTATTATTTCTTATTAGCCTACTTTTTCTACTACTTTTAGGCTATTATTAATACTTATTAAGCCTATTATTATACTATTTAGGCCTTTTATACTAGATCCTATATAATAGTTATAGGTATAAAGCGGTTTTTTAGGTTTATAATAACGTTAATCGTAAGCGGGTTCTATATATTCTTACCGAGTATTATAGTTAATAGGACTATATTAATCGAGGTATACTAGGAGGAATTATACGCGAAGTTAAGGGCTAGTAGATAATTACTCTAGTCGTTTTAATACTTCCTAATATAAAACTATAAGTATTAATCTAGGTATTAATTTATAACTTTAATACTTTTTTACGTTTAAGGGTAAAGAGTACTATTATACTAATACTTTATTCTAGTTAAACGATTAATCTTAGTAAGGAATACTTATATAAAGGGCCTAGTATTATTTATAATCTAAATAAAAGGTATTCTAAAGAAGTAGTATAATAAGCGAAAATACTATACTATTAGGATTTCTATAGTATTATTCTTCTTACCGAGTAGGGTAATAATAATCCTACTAAGCTTATAAATAAAGGTTTAAATATAGTTATACTTATAGTAATCTTATAGTATTATCTTTCTATTATAAGCTATATACTCCTAAATAGAGGTTAAGATTAATAATAGGTAAAGGAGTCTAAGGGTTTTATTATAGGGGATTTTATTCCTTTAATAATTATAATAGTTATAAATATAGTAATAAACGTTTTACTTTATATTCGGCTAGTAATAATCCTATTTATAAAGGTTCCGGCTAGGAAGACTAATATAGTCGGACTAAAGAGGAGTAATGAATTAAACTACCGAAAAGAGAGAGAGAGAGGAAGGGAGAGTCCCTCGCTAGCTAGCTATATACACTAAGCGACTAGGGACCGGTTAGCTACCTACTATACCGTATCGCTAATCGAGGCACCCTAACGTTAACGATTTTACCGCCTTCTATCTAGATACGACTAGCTAAAGGCTAGTCCTTAATATTACCCCCTCCTTATACGAAGTAAGAAGGCGGAACGTAAGCCGGCTAAGCTATACGTTATACTAACCTATAAGGGTTTAATATTACTTAATCCTAAGGCTAAGTTAGAAACTAGGCCGGGGAGAGTCCCTCCTAATAAGGGGGAGTCCGCTACGCGGAGTCGTATCGCTTAAGTTAGCCGCCCTAAAGATCCTAAATATTAAGGGGATAAGTACTCTTTATAACTAGTACGTAGCCTAGGAGGGTCCTATCGCCTCCCGTCGGGCGCTAGAAAACGCCGTTTAGGAGCGATTAACTAGTCCAAAGGCTACGCTATATCGCCTAGCCGCGGTAGTTATTTTCCTAGGCCGCTAGTAAACGCATGCATATACGGCATAGCCTATCCCCGCCCTATATACCGGATAATATATTAATGGATATTCGATAGAGTCGGACCGTACGCGTATATACGACGAATCTCCGGCTACCTATAACTTACTATAGCCGCCTATTCCCCCTTACGCCTTATCGCCCTAGTTATTAGCCTCCGGCTCGTCTTTAGCCCTCTCCGCTAGCCTAGCTATCTAGCCTATCCCTAGACTTAACCCCGCGATCCTCGTACTACCGCGTAGCTTAGGATAGTTATAATAATAGTAATTAACCCCGTTATAATAATAGTAATACTTATACCTAGTTACGCCCTAGGCGCCGGATCTAACGGAACTAATATCTATCGGGTCGGCCTCTAGCTAAGGCGGATAGTTAGCTATTAGGGTAAACGTACTCCCGGTACTAAATACCCCGTTAAAGCCTCGAAGTAAAAAGGCAAAATCCTTATACGTCGTAGGCTAAGTCTTATGATTTAGTCTTACCTAGGGCCCTATGGATAGCCCTAACGCTAGTAAGATAATTTTAGTATAGTCGGTCTAGTAGTATAACCCGGATTCGTAGAGAACGTATTCCTAACGCGTAATATAATTATTAAGGGATTCTAACGGTAATTGCCTTAACCTAACTAAAGAAAGATCTACGCGTTACTCCTTATAAGATTCTCCGAGAATCTCTTTAACGTACGCTAAGAAGGATTCTAGCTAATCCTCGTAGTTATTAATCCTAGAGACGTATAGAAGGAAGCTCTACTAAAAGTTACTAAGCCGAGAAAAGACGTAGTAGAATTAAGAATAGCCGTTCCTAATTACTACCCTATCGATAGTAAATTTAGCCCGTATAGCCGTTAACCACGCTTCGAGTCCTAGCCGGGATTCGAGCGCGTTAGGCGCTAGCAAAATTTATCGGCGCTCTAAGGTTATACTTCTCGCGTATAGTCTATAACGAGAAAGGAGTTTAATTTAATATAAAGGTTCCGGCTAGGAAGACTAACGTAGTCGGACTAAAGAGGAGTAATAAATTAAACTACCGAAAAGAGAGAGAGAGAGGAAGGGAGAGTCCCTCGCTAGCTAGCTATATATACTAAGCGACCAGGGACCGGTTAGCCACCTACTATACCGTATCGCCGATCGAGGCACCCTAACGTTAACGACTTCACCGCCTTCTATCTAGACACGACTAGCCAAAGGCTAGTCCTTAATACTATTATAAAAGCCTAAGTATTTTATTCTAACCGCCGTATACGAAGATTATAGGCTTATAAATAGTATAAATAAGGGTAGTTTATAAAAAAATACTATTAGTTAACTTCTCTAGTACGATTAATTAGCTCCCTTATTAGCCGAGTCCTTATATTATATTTTCTTATCGTATTAGGTTAACTAAATCCGCGTTTATAAGTATAGTCTTTATACTAATTATAATAGAGTTAATAATTATAGGGGTTAGGCTAGGGGTTATAGGTAAATCGAATCCGAGTTTATTCGGTAAGATTATACTAAACGTATACTCCTTTTTCTCTTTAGCCTTAATTATTAGGAGCTTTATAATCTTCTATAATAAAGTATTAATAATTATATTTAAATAACTAGGGTAATAAAAAAAGCATATATCGAATTAAGCTAAAAAGTCGGACTAGTATACCTATTAGATAAATAAAAGCCTTTTAATCGTAAAGTAGATAAAAGCCTCGTAATCGGTAATAATATTAAATTTCTACCCTAGGAGTTTAGAGTAGAAGTATTCGAGGCTTTATATAATTATAAGGAATTCATAATCCTAGATTAGATAGGCTTATTTAGTAGGGGCTATAATCTTAAAGAAAAAGCTAGTCGGTTTTTAGGTTTTATTATTAGGCTATTATTATTAGAAAACTCTAGCTATAGTATTACGGGAGGTATTAGTCTTAAAATAGGTTAAAAGTTCGGGTTAGAAAAAGGTAAGAATAAGAGCTTCTATAGTAAGCTTTTTAAGCTAGGTAAAGGCCTTATATTAATCGAATCCGAGGGAAAACTCCGAGTCCTTTTTTAGTAAATAGTTTAGAGGTTTAGTAGTATTACTAGTATAATAATAGAAAACCCGAATAAAGTTATAAAGGCTAAGAAAAGAGTATATAGCCTTATAATCGTAAAAGTCCTTAAATTTCTAGTCGGAGATTATTTATATCTTATAAGGATTAATACTAAGCCTAAAGCCTACTTTTAGTATTATACTAAGGTAATTAACCTTAGTAATATTAAAATAAGACTTTTTAATATCTCCCTAAAGATTCGCTTAGTATAAGTATTAAATAACCTTATAAGTCTTTTATTAGTAGACTTTTTCTTTATTATTATCCGAGTAAATTAGTATATTATTTATATAGGTATTAGTATAATAATCTAGTAGGTTATAAAGTTATATATTAATAAAGTTCTAGAATTAAGTAAGCCTAACCTTTAAACTAAAAGGGAGGACTTTCTAGCGGTATATACTAAATCTTATATAGAATACTATTAAATACTTAGAGTTAGGGTTAAAGTAGAGTCGATAGAAAGCCTAGATAATATCGATCTTAGAAAAGTATTAGGTAGAATAGTATTAAAAGGTAGTATTTTTTAGAGAAAGTACGGGTAAGACTCGGCCCTTAAAATAGTTATTTATTTAATAATAGTTAATATAAAAACGGTAAGCTATTAAGTAGGGTTTTAGTATAAAAAGGATAGGAGTAGTATAAGGATTAGTATTAAGCTTAATAAATCCGATCTTTTTTAGATAATCGATAGTCTCTTTTTCTAATAGTAGGTATTTAACTAGTATCCTATACGTAGGAAGGCTAGCCGGGTTTAAGGGTTTATTAAGCTTAAGTCTAATATTATAGCTAGGGTAATAGTCTACTAGGGTATATACTTCTTTTTTACTAAAAAAGCCCTTAAAATACGAAAAGGCTAAAGGAATTATACTATAAACTAGGGCGATATATTCTAGGTCTTCGTCTACTAGGAAAGGAATCTTTTAACCTTTATAGGTAATATTCTCTAGGCTTAGGTAAGTAATCCCTATTATAAAGGGGTTAGGGCTATTATTATCGTTTTCGAGGAGGATTAGGGTAGTCGGTATTAATAGTTTTAACTCCTCTTAACGTTTCCTATAGGGGTTAGCTTAGAGGGTTATAATTAACTTTACCTAGAGTAATAAGTCGTTTAATATAATAATATTAGGATTAATTAGGTTATTAGGTTAAGGTATTATAGTCTTTTTCTTTAGGGGATTAGTCGGGAAAATAATATTAAGATTAGTCTAAGAATATTATAAGATCTTATACTAGCGCTTATCCTCTTTTAAAAGCTTATTTTAGCGTTTAGTATTAGCTTATATAGTAGGGTTAATTTATTAGCTCCCTTAGGGTAAGCCCTATAAAATAATAAATAAGGAGTATTTAATAAGGGCTAGTAGGTTATTAGGCTATATAAGCTTATAGATAAAATAATCGAGAAAAAGGTATTTCTTAGCTATTTAATAAAGTCTAGTAAAAATATCCTAGTTATAGTTAATAACCTAGAATATCTTCTAAGGAAACGAATAGCTATTAATTACGAGGGTTATTATAAGGTACTAATATATAATACTAGCTTTATAGCTTTAAAAGTTAATAAAGAGGATTAAGCGGGTAAAGACGAGTTTAATACTAAGGCTTTTTATAGCCTTTTTAGTAAATCGGTAGAATACGAGGAAGCGGGTATTTACTCTAGTATTATAGAGAGTAAAGGCTTAAAGCCTAATACTATTAATCTAAATTATATTATTAATAGTAAAGGATTTTCCTAAACTTTCCTTCTTAGATAATACTTTTAAGACTATTATAAAAACTTTTAATAGCCTTAGTCTTTTTCCGACTCCTTATTATCGGAGTTCTCTTACTTACTTATAGGCGGTATACTTAATCGCTAAAGGCTTATAACTTTTAGTTAATCTAGGTAATCCTTAGCCTAATAACCCTTTTTACTATATATAAAATAAGTACTATTATCCTAGTAAACTTTTTTTTTAGCCTTAGAAAGGGCCTAGTTTTTCCTCTTTGAGTTAATAGGATACTTCTCTTTTTTATTAGTAGCCGAAGAATTACTATAGGGCGTTTAGGTTAAGGGTCGGGAGTACTATTAACGATAGAAGACTATATTTTTAATAGCTTTATAGTATTTCTCGTAGGAGATCTAAGTATTCTTAAATAATTATAAAAGCCTAGGGTTAAAATCGGTTAATAAATACTTTAAAAGGATATATTTTAACTAATCTATTAGAGTATAAGCCTTTATTATAACGTTATCGAATTCTATAATAAATTAAAAAATATCCTATTTACTTATAAAAGAATAGTAAAGCCCTTAAAAATAGTCGACTAATTCTTAAAATTTATTTAGGTTCTTAAAGGCTAATTCTAAACTCTATATTATTTCTACTAGGTAAGAGTAAGGATACTCCTTAGACTCGTAGTAGGTTTTTAGCGTTTTTTATACCCTACCCTTTAGGCTCTAAAATAAGAATAATATCTGATTTTTTTTATTATAAAACGTTAAGCGATTAATCTATATCTTATTTTTAAGCTTAATAAGGAAGGTATTAAACTCGCTCTTCTTCCCTATAAAGGTCCTAACGTCCTTATAATAGGATTTAGCTTTCTCCGAGTATTCTAAGTTAGGGTTATTAATAATCGTAAAGTCTTTCTATACTACTTTACTAGCGGGTACGAAGTTTAAGGTAGAAGGCCCCCTAAATACGGTAGAGGCTACCCTTAAGGAATAGTCGGAATCGGCGGTTATACGGTTTTACTAAGCCTTTTCTACCTTAAGGGCTACTATTTCTATAAGTAATACCTAGATATTCGGCTAGGCTAAGGAGGAGGAAGCTATTTAGTATACTTAGGGCTAGATTAAGATATTATAGGAGTAATAATTCTCCTTTATACTCTATATATAGAGAGCGTGCCCTAATAGGCGGTTATAAGCCCTATAACTAAGGGCGATTATATTATATAACCCTTTCCTTCTAGATACCTTTATACGCTCGTATATATATTCTCCTATAGCCTCCGTATATTCTAATAAATATATATTATAGTATTACGCCTTAAAGATTACTACCTATAATAATCCTTTATACTTTTTTATTAATTTACTCCTAATCTAGGAAAAATAATAAGAAGGAAAAATAAAGAAAAAAGGAAAGAATACGAGGAAAAAGAGCGGTTATTCTACCCGCTAATTATAGAGGGATTAGCGTATAATAGGGGTCTACCGCGCCTTAAAGGCGTTAATTACTCCTTATAAAACGGTAGTAGTATTAACCTATTAATCGTTATTAGCTCCTTAACCTTTTTAGCGGATTAAATACTATTAGTAAAGCCCTCCTTTTCCGAATTATCGGTCTTTAACGCGTATAATATAATTAATTTTATAGTATACGTCTTATTTACCTATAGCCTTTAGTAGATCTTATACGGCCTTTATAGCCCTAGGCTCCTTATTTTCGAAGTACCCCTTATAGGCGGGTTAAAGGTATTTAATAAAAATTACTAGGTAAATTCGGGCGTATATAGGTAAATCGAGCTCTATAGCTAAGGGGTTAACTATCCGTTTAATAATATATAAACCCTTATACTACCGCGATTATTTCCTAAAGGGTCGTTTAAGCGTATAATATCCCTTATAAAGCCTAAGGTAAACCTTCTACTTAGGCTCTAAAAGAATTAGCTAGTATTTTATATTATACTATTATTTAGCCCTTATTATAACTAGGTTTATTATAAAGTCCGCTTAGTAGCGGATAGCCTTCTATAAGTATAGAATATTATTCGCCGAAGTATTATCGGCGGACTCTATAGGCGTATATAACGAATACCCGAATAAATAGGCATAAGCTATTATCTTAGTTCCTAAATTATACGCGGAATTTAGGTTTTATTATAAGGTAGGTACTAATAACTTCTAATCGATCGTCGGCTTTTTAATATATAATAAGCGGAGGGTAGTCTTAATAGTCTAATTATAGTACTTAGATAGGCTATTAGCCTATAGATAATACGCTATAGTTATAGCGATCTTAGTTCCGAATACCTCCTAGAGCTTACGCTATACGTCCGAATTAAACTTATAATCGCGATCGCTAATAATAACTAATAGTATACCCTAGTCGTAAAGAAAAAGCTGCCTACCTAGTATTTATCCCTAATCTACGGCGCTATACGTCGAATAGCTAGGAATTAGTAATATTCCTTTACTAAAGAGGTATATAACTATTAAAAGGAAGTTAAATATATTAAAGCCTTTTATAGCCTAAGGAGAATCTATAGAATCTATTAAAGGAAGGTTAATAATAAAGTCTATTATAATACTTTTTATAAGGACTCTAGGGGCTCTAATTAGCGTATAAATCCTAGTAGTAGGCTATTAGTCTATTTACCTAAGGTAATAGGCTTTATAAGCAGCGATATATTTTTTTATACGCTTTATTATATCCTGGATTATATACGCCTTAAGGTCTTAGAGTATATAAACCTCTTTAAAGTAATTCTACTAGTCGTACGCTACTATAATAATCTTATTAGCCTTATAGTATAGTATATATAAATACTTATATCCCGTTAAAGTCTAATAATATAATAGACTATTCTATAAGAAAAAGGGAATACTCTACCTTTTAGCCTTCGTAATTTAGGGGGTATAAGAAAAAGCTATTATATCCTTATAGCTTTATAGTATTTTAATAACCTTTAAGAAATACGTATCCGCCTAGTAGTTAACGATAAACGCTTTTTTAAAAGCGGGGTTTATAACCGCTTCGGAGATAAAGAAGGTATAATTAAGTATTTAATATTTATAACGCGCTGTACATCTAATTACGGCGTACATCTAGTCACGCTGTACATCTTATCACGGTAGCGTATATTTAATCATAGCTTACCCCGCTTTACCCCTCTTCCTATATTACGTGCCTACTACTATACAAAAGGGCTACGATCAATCTATAGCTTTTTCCTCTTTTCTTCTCTTTTCTCTTTAGCTTTAAGTCTTCGTTTATAGTACTAAATATATTAAGTTACTAGCCGTATTACTACTCAAAGCTTAAAAACGACGCTAGCGAGCGTCTTAAAATACGTATCTATACTTCTTACGTCCTCGTAGGGACGGAAAACCTTATAATTCGAACTCGACTATAACCCTTAACCACCTAAATATCGGAAGCCGAAGGATTAGTACCCCGACGTTTAGTACGATTAGTTTCGAAGGAACTAGAAGCTAGCGAAACGACTAGTATAGCTTCCTCCTCGAAGTCCCCTAAGATAATAATACCTACGCTAGAGGACTTTTAATCGCTTATACGTATAATAGCTTAGTAGACTTAGGCTATAAAGACCTAGACTAAAGAGATATCTCGGATACGAACCGAGATATAAGACCTTTAGAAGAACCGACTACGTACCCCCGAAATATAAATCCCCGATACCGACTCGATTAACGATAATCGTTTATATCGTACTACCTCGACCGCTTTTACTAATCCTAATACCCTAATAGTTACTACCTTTACTCTAATAGGTAAGGTAGCCTAGCTAGAGTTCGCCCCTATCGTTCCCCTAGGGTAGGTTAGCTCGTACTATAATAAGTAAGAGAGGACTAAGATTAAGACTATTAGCCTATTTAGGGGAAAGAAGACCGAATTTAGTAGCTTTCTTAGTAACCTCCGATCGAAGATAAGGACTAATTAACCTTCCTTCCGGATAGAGGATAATCGGATGGATTTTCTCTTTCGCTCTCTCGAAGGCAAAGCTAAGCGGGCCCTTAAGATAAAACGTAATTCTAATACCCGGCCTTTCTCTAGGCTAACTAAAATAATTTAGTATCTCGAATTAGCCTTTAGTAATCTAAACGAGTTTTCGGAAGCTAAGGAACGACTAAGCAAGCTTAAGTTCTCGGTCTACGGAAAATAGGATATATAGCTCTTTATCGTAGAATTTAATCTTCTAATAGCTTAAACCTAGATCCCTAGTAAGATAATAAAGCAGGAGTTATAGGAATACTTACCTACCGGACTCGACCTAAGCCTCTTCGAAAAGGCTAAGGACCCTAGGATCGACTACGAAGCTTTTTATATTAACGTTAAGGGTACCGTTTATTATAGGAAGAGGGAGGCAATAGAAATAACCTAGACTCCTCGCCTACGTCGCGATAATAAGCTAGTAGACGACCTAAAGAAGCCAGCTACCGCTAAGGGTAAGGGCCGGGCCCTAACCCCCGATAAGAAGAAAGTTTATTAGGAAAACGGGACTTATTTTATTTACGGGAAAAAGGAGTATTAAGCTAAAGACTATCCCGATAAATAGCGTATAGCTTAGGTCCCTCGACCCCCGACCCTTAGTATAGCTACTACCGACTCTAATACCTCGTCGGAGTCGGGAAAAGCCTAGGACTATTAGAAGTCTCTATAATAGTCCCTAAGGTATTATAAGTAAGGAAAGTAATAGAAGGTTCGTTTATAGTCGATAGCTAAATATAAGTTAATAGTATCGCCCTCCGCGCTTCTATACTATATAATACTAGAGTAGATTCCTATCTCCTCGTTAGCTATCGCTTTACCCGATAAGCTATTAAACGTCTAGGTACCGAGCTAGTCTTAGTTAAACCTGTACCTCTCGTCGACTTCTAAGGACGCGAGGCCGGCTACGTTCGTAAATACTTAATCGCTACCCTCGTTATCGACGGCTGATCCTTTCCCTAAGAAATATTTTAAGTTACCGACTATACGTAAGATATTTTCGTCGGCTTATTCTAGATAGCGGAGAAAAACCTATTACTTAATTACGCCGCCCGCTAACTTATCTAGCCTAATAACCTACCTACCCTCGCTAAATATTTACTATTAATACTTCTTTCTCGATAGGCTCCTAATTAATTAATCGACCCTAAGATCTAAGCTAATACTAAACGTTAGAACCGATTAATTAATAAAGACGAAAAACGGTACTAAATACTCCGATATTCCGAGGGGAATAGTAAGATCGTCTAGCTAATAGGACCTAAGAAGCCTAAGCTATCGCCCGATACTATCGTAGTTAACGCTAAAGACTAAGCTATCCGAAAGCAGCTTATCCAATAGGTCTAGGAGGATCCTCGCCGTCGGCGGTAGGAGGAACTCACCCCGCTTATACCGACTAAACCTATCCCTCTCGAAGATAATAACGATAGCGTAGGTATACCTATAATAAAGCTAAGTTTAGCTAGCCGTATATACTAAGGGTAGAAGATTCCCTTCCTAAAGGGAGAAGACCCTAAGTACGTTGCCTTTATCTAAAGTATAATCCTACTACTAATCGCCTACCTCGAGGGTTTCTTTAGTAAGAAGGAGGTATATACGTTAGCTAGCCCCCGTCCCGGCTATAATATTACCCTCGAACTAGAGAAGCCTTTAAACCCGGCTAATCCCCTATCCTACCGTATACTCGTTAAATACTTACCTCTAGAAAAGGAAATAGTAAACTACCTTCTAAAGATCGGATTTATTACCGCTAACGCTAGCCCCTATACCGCTTTAGTACTCTTCGCGCTAAAACTATACTCGATAACTAGGCGTTTCTATATCGACTATAGGTAGATAAATAATTATCTTAAGAGCTATATCTCCCCCGCCCCTTCTTTAGAGGGTACTACCTTTAACTATCGGTCTACTAAATAGTTCTCTAAGATCGACGTTATCTAGGCCTTTTACCGACTCCGTCTAAACCTAGATTCCGAGTATTTAACCGCTTTTCGTACTCGTTTTAGTATATATTATTAGAAAGTCCTACTATTTAGACTTAAGGTTAGGCTAGCCTAGTTTTAGAATTTTATTAACGCCTAACTATATAACCTCCTCGACTAATATACTAGCGCGTACGTAGATAACGTATTAATCTACTCGGACGATAACGAAGAAGAGGAATACTAGGTAGAATATAAAGAGGTTATCTAGCGCCTTTATTAAGCTAACCTCTAAGGAGATATAAAGAAATTACGGTTTAACGTTACGAAGGTCGACTATCTAGGAGTTATACTCTATACCGGAGAAGGACTAAGCGTTAACCCCTAGAAAGTATAAGCTATCTAAGACTAGAAGTTCGAGGACCTATACGACCGTAAGGCTATCCGTTCTTTCGTCGGCCTATATAACTTTATCTAGATCTTCTACTACTATATAAGCCAAGTAGTAGAGCCTCTAAATAGACTCTTAAAGAAGGACGTCGACTTCGTCTTAGGGCCCGAGTAACGTTAAGTATTCGAATAAATAAAGAAACTTACGATAAAAGCGCCTATACTCGCCTTTTTCCGCCCTAAGTTGCCTACTAGGTTAAAGACTAATACCTCTCGTAATACTACCGCTAGCGTCCTCTAGTAATAATAGACTAATTCGACCTAGAAGCTAACGGGGTTCTTCTTAAAGACTATAATCCCGGCCGAACGAGCGTACCCGATTTAGGATTAAGAGCTCCTCGCTATTATATAGAGTCTTAAGCACTTCTATCCGGAACTCCTCGGATAGAAATTCGACGTCGTTACGGATTACGAAGTACTAGTATACTTTACTATTAAAAGAATACTCTCTACCTAGTAAGTCCGCTAGTTTAATTTCCTCGCTTAGTTTAATATCCGTTTCCTCTATCGCCTAGGACGACTTAATATAGCCGCTAATACCCTATTTCGAAAAACGGCTAAGCTACCTACTATTAAGGCTAGGGAAAAGGAAGAACGTACGCTCGCTATAATCCTACGAGAGAAGCTAGGTTTTAATCTACCTAAGACCCCCGTTACTATCGCGCTAGTCTATACCGCCGAAATATAAGCCCCTATAGGATTAGACTTAATCGCCCTTATCTAGGAGGAGAATATTATATAAGGTCTTAGCTACTATGGGTCCTAATTAATCGTACTAGAATAAACGACTAATAAGAAATAGTTCCTTTATACCGCCCTAATTCGTAAAGCTTATAAACCCGCTATCTTCGCCTACGGCGGGTAGAATAAGACGATTAAGGTACTCTAGTAAGACTACTACTAGCCTAGAATAAAGCAAGATATCCGCCGCTATATTCGTAATTACTACGAGTACTAGAGGAATAAGATCCCCCGTGATAAAACGCCCGGCTTACTATACCCTTTACCCGTACCGATTACCGTCTAGGAGTACGTTGCCTACGATAGGAAAACGATACTAAAGGACCGCCTAGGCTATAACTACGTATAGACCTTCGTTTATAAACTTAGCCGTCTAATCGCTATACTACCCGGAAAGAAGATAAATACGGTAAAGGTCCTCGCCGGCTATTACTTCTAATAACTCTACCGCTTCTTCGGGTTACCGGCAGTCTGGATTATTAATAACGTAGGCCTATTCGTCTTAGGCTTCTTAGAGGAGATTAATCGGCTAATAGGTACTAAGTACTAATACGGTAGTGCGTTATATCTATAAATATAGGGTAGTATAGAGGTTACTAATTAGTATCTAGATTAAAGGTTACGCTTCTACGTCGATAAGTACTAGGACGACTAGAGTAACTTCTTACCGGCGCTCGACTTTATATATAATTCGTTATAGTACTCCTCTATTAATATAGCGCTTCTAATAATAGCCCTCGGTAAAGATATACGTAACCCCTTAATACTACTATAAGAACCTACGTAGGCTACGACGACCGCTATAATATAAGCGTAAGAACTAGTAGCTAAAGCAAAAGAAGTATAATAATAGGCTTAATAATTAGCGATAGCTACGTAAAGTTAATAAAAGAAATAAGCAAATAAGAAACGCCGACTAGTAGACTTTATAATCGGCGATAGCGTCTTCTTATAGCGAAAGGGATTTAGTATAGTAGCTCCTACGACCCGGCTTAATATACAATAGTTAGGCCTATTTAAGATTACTATAGAATGAGGCTATAGCTACGTTTTAGATCTACCGGAGTCGTATAAGATAATTAACCTCTTCTATACCGACCGCCTTAGAAAAGTAGCTAATAACCCCCTACTAGGCTAAATATAACCCGCCCCGGAGCCTAAAGATATTAATAGCCTACTAGAATAGGAGGTATATTAAATCCTACGATCGCGAGTTACCGGTCGTAGTAAGCGACTAGAGTATTAGGTTAACTAGAGAGGCTATAATCCTAATAAAACTTAATACCCGGCTCGGAATTTTAAATACGCGCTAATAGCTCTTAAATTATACTACGACCTATACCCTAACGCGCTAGGACTACCCGTTAATCTATAGTATTAGATCGAATCTATAGCTATAGATTTAGACTACGACGACCGGGATAATAACGATAACGCCGTCTATAAAGGCGCTAAAGCAAAGACGAGGCGGTACTTTTAACCTTAATACGTATATTAAGGCCGTAGGAGGGGGGTAGTATAACGCGCTATATATCTAATTACGGCGTATATCTAGTTACGCTATATATCTTATTACGGTAGCGTATATTTGATTATAGCTTACCCCGCTTTACCCCTCTTCCTGTATTACGTGCCTACTACTATACAAAAGGGCCACGATCAATCTATAGCTTTTTCCTCTTTTCTTCTCTTTTCTCTTTAGCTTTGAGTCTTCGTTCATAGTACTAAATACATTAAGTTGCTGGCCGTATTAATATTCGGGATCCTAGCGTTCGAGAAGAGTATTAGTCTTAGGAATAGTTAGTCGACTTAAGGTATTAGGGATAAAGTTCTTTTCCCTAGGTAAATAATAAATCTATAGATTATACTATAAGAGATAAATACTAGTAATAATAAGATAACGGTTAGCGTAATTAGTACTAGTAGTACTAAGGGTACGCTTCTTATAGATTTATTTTATAGTAGAATAATCTATTAGGATAATTAAAAGGAGCGTATTTAATTATACTATAACCTATATCTTTTTAACTATTTAAATAAGGTAGTTAACTTCGAGCTCGGAGGGTTTATAGGACTATTTAGTAAAGGTTAATTTACGGGAAAAAAAGTAAATAGGCTTTATAAATTTAACTAGAATAGGATTATTTAACTATTACTTATTATTATAAAGATAGTAGAATATAGCTATAAAGCCTTATTATAGTAAGCTATTAAGTTAATAGAATAAATAATAATCTAGGTTTATATAGCGAAGTATATAGTAAGAGGTAATATCCGCTTAAATAGCGCGGAAGGTATCGAGTTCCTATAGAGTCGGCTTAAATAAAGCAGAATACGTAAAGGCCTTTTTTTTCTATAGCTCCCTTATTACTACTTTATTAATATCGCGTTTATAGCGTAAAAAAGCGACCTTCTAGGCCTATAAGGGTACGATAACCTAGTTATAATATAGAATTATAGATTTTAAAAAGCTAATTATACTAATATAACTCTTAAGATCTTATAGAGTTATAGGGAATTAAAGTAAGGTAAATACTATAATTCTTTCGGCTAAAAAGCTTATACTAAGTCTATTAATACGATAACCGAATAACTATATAAAAGGGTAGCTAATCTACGATTTCTTCGGATTTATTATAATATTAAGACTATCGAAAAGGCCGAAAACGGTAGCTAAGTACTTCCGATAATCTTCTATAGTCTACGAGAATATTATAATATTATTAATAAAAGTATAATAAAACGAGTAATAATAGTATAACTTATAATCTATATATCTTTAAGCGAACGCTAGGCTATTATAAAAGCCTATAAGCGCTATAATAAACTTTTTAAGGCTATAATAACTTATAATTATAAAGTATTCCTAATATTCTTTATAAACCCTAAACTAATAAAAGAACTACGAGGCGTTAATAATAATAATAAAACGGCTACCTCGGATAGCGTATATAATATCCTCCTATAATAATAGTAGATAAGAGTTAGGAATTATAACCTTATTAATACTATATAGGTTTATAATAATACGGCCTTTTAGCTACTTATTAACTATTCTTTAAATAATAAAAACTAGGGAAGTAAAGGGGGTTAGTCCTTTAACCTACTCTAGTTAGCCCTAATAATATAAACGATTATATATTTTATCGATTAGGTTATAATCTTTAATATCCTATAGGTAGGGCTATTATATAACCTTCTACTTATACTAATCCGGAGCGAGTAGTACTAAGAATTCCTCTTTAGGTTCGAGGTAAGTATTATTAGTATCTTCCTAAAAACGATAATAGCGTTTAATAATACGTAGAAAACCCTATATAACTAAGGGGTTTTTATTATATATATAACTCCTAAGACTACTAAGGACCTCCGGTAGGTTTATAGGCTTTTATACGAGTAAAAGGCTATATATAAGTTCTTTAGTCGGGACTTCCTCGGCTAGCGTGAATTCTATAAGGGCGATTATAGGCTCTTAACCTTGCGTATAGGCGTAGATAGCGTTAAAGAGTAGTATTAATAAGGGGTTAGAGTATAGCGTTAAAGGAGTTTTAGTAATAAAGGATTCGGTAAGCTTACTATTAGTAATACTTTTATTCTAAACGCTAAAAAGTATTAGGTCGACGTCGACTCCTAATACGATACTATTCTCTATCGAGAGTATAGGGCCCGATTATATATTATAGAGAAGGGTAAATCCTACTAGAATAGACTCGATAGTAAGGAACCCTAAGTCCTTTTATTCCTTTAGGTATCCTAACTTAACCTTCCGATTAAGAATAAGCGGCTTATTTAACTAATTATAAGTAGTAATTACCTATAAAGTCTTTAAATTAATAATAGTATATAGAATACTAGGTAGAATACTATAGAAAGAGAAAAACCTTCTAAATAGAACTTCTTTCTATTTAGCTAGGATTATAACTATACTACCTACTAGGATTATTACCTTCCCTTAGTATTATACTTTCCTTATAACGTTAACCTAAGGCTTATTTACGGAGAATAGGATTTTAAAGTCGGCTAGGGTATTAAAACGAATTATTATAATCCTATAGTCGATATTCCCTTAATAAGGCTAGAGGAAGGTATTACCTAGTAAAGCTCTAGCGCTTAGGTTATCGATAACCTATCCTAAGGTAATAAACCTAGAAAATCCTACGGGTAATCCGTCTAATTTAAACCCGCGGGATAGGAAGAAGAAAATAGCCTAGGTCGTATAAATAAAAGGCTTTCCTAAGATCCCTCTAATCGGTATAGGCTTCCTTTCCTTAACCTTATACTCGAAGTTTAGAATAAATTTATAGTCGATAAGCGGATTCTTATAACCTATATTAGGATAAACTTCGAAGCTAAGTCTATTAGGTATAGCCTATACTTTAATATAGAAGTACGAGTAGGAATTAATTCCTTATATATTAGTCCTAGCCTTTATAGGCTTAGGGATATAAATTACTATAGAGTCGGTAGTCTTTAGGGCTTTTATCTTAGCCTACCTTTAATAAACGAGCTAGCCTACCTTAGTTAAGTTCTATAAGTACTTATATAGGCTATTTCCTAAAGGAAACTTATAATAATAGTAGGAGTACTTATAGGCCTTAGGACCTTACTTAGTCTCCTAATAGATTCTCTTTAGGCTAACATAATCCTTTATAGTAACGTACTTATCTAGGGTAATAATAATAGGAAATCGTCGGCTATATTTACTATATTAATAGGCTCCTTAAGGGTTACTTTCTTAGGCTTTAACGAGGAAAGCGTATCCTACGTTTTCTTTAGGGGTATCCTCCTTAAATAAAGTAAATAAAGTAGATAACTCGTTCTTATTATTATTAGCGCTAGATTCGTCGACTTAGTACTTATTCTCGAAGTATACTTTCTTCTCTTTCTTCTTTTCGATATAATTAATACGGTTATAATAATAGGAATTATTATTATAACGCCGAGAATTATTATAGTTATATACGTTTTAATTCCTATAATTATAATACCCTCCTCGATCGCTATTATAATAATATCCTTAGTTATTATTATAATAATATCCTTAATTATAATTACGTTTTTCTTCGTATTTCTCCCCCTTTAAAAAGGGTTATTAATCCCTACGATTATTACTAGATTTACGGTTATCCTATAAGGATTTAGCGGTAAGTATTTTATCGAACTTAAAATACTACTCGAAGTACTTATTAATATATTCTTTATAGGACTTAATATCTCGGATTTAGTAGATTAGGACTATATAATTCTTTAGAGGCTCGAGTTCTTTTATAATCTCGATAATAATAAAAGGGAAAATAATCTTAAGAATCGCCTTATTAATCGTAATATAGAACTACTAGGCGAGAGAAACCTTATACTATAGCTAGTAAATTAAAGATATCGTCTTATTAACCTATATATTAATAGTATATTTTATACTATAAAGTTCTTATTAAACCTATATAATTAAGTAGTAGAATCGCTTTTAAAAACGCCTTATAAAATAATATAAGGTATTAAAAGTAAGCTTTTAGTACTATTTAAAGTTTAACTCGGCTATATACTATATAAGAGTAGCGCCTATAAGAAATAAAAGGTAAAACGGGTAAAGAGTATAGGTATTATCTAATTCGTAGATATAAAAGCGTTTATAAAAGAGGTTAATATCTATAAAAATAACCTTTTTATCCTTATTAATAATAATACCTATATTATTTAAATCTAGAAAATCTAGATAAAAGGTACTAATATTATCTTTTTTAAGCCCTTTACTAATAGCTTTTTCGGAGGCCTTATCGATAATTAGGTTAACTAAAAAGTCTTATCGATAATATCTAGGCTTTATAAAGTCTAATTTAAATTCGGAGTTAGAGCTATTAAAAGGTATAGACTATTAATAGCGTTTACCCTATAGTATTCGTCGAGAGATAATAGCTTCTATAGTAAAATAAGCAGGTCCTTTATTAATAATAATATACTTCTTAATAGAAGGCTATACTAAAGGGCGCTAGGATAAGGTCTAAGAAGGTTCGTAATCTATAGGAAGGATTTCCTTAGAATCGCTTTAATCGTATAGAACTATAATTATACTTAAAATATTATCCGGCTTATAGACTTCTATATACGAATACTTAATTATTCGAGATCGAATTATAGGTACTATATCTAAATAATCCTTCCTCGTAGTTTTAATACGGAGTATATTAGTATAGGAGCTAGGATATATAACCTTAAGCCGGTAAATATTACGATAGTAGGAGTTTATCCGGATTAAATTATATATTATAAAAATATTTAGGACTTCTATAATAGGTTAGTTATTAAGTATTTTATAGAATCGTAAATACTAGTAGATAGTAAGGCGAAATTTAGGGTTATTCTAGAAGTATTTATACGTATACTCGAATTCTACGGTATTAATATTATTAAAGGTAAATCCGGACTTTCGACGAGAACCTAATACTTTTCTTATAGGCTTTAGTAATATAATTCTAACTAGGGCTCCTTCGTTTTTAGGGTCGTTTTCTACCCTTTTTATAGTATATAAGCTAGGCTCCCCTATACGAGTACTAGGCTTACTTATATAAAAGCTAGTATAAGAAGTAGGTTCCCCTTTATTCTATATAAGTCCTTTCCCCTTTCCTATAGGGGTAAAGGTATCCTTAGCTATAATATATCTTATTTTAGCAAGGCTTATTATTTTACCGAGTCTCCTTAATTAGTCTATTATACCTATAAAACCTAAGATATTATCTAGGTTCTCTATAATTTAAATAAGCGGGGAATATAATAAGTAGTTTATAGAGTCGTAAAAGTTCTATAGGTCTTAAAAGGATACGATACTACCGCTAAAGGGGGTTATATAATTTATTATATATAGCTTTATAAGGACTAGTTTATAAGCCTATCCGATTATAAGGACTAGCGTAAAACCTATTTAATTATAAGGATTAGTAAAAAGCCTATTTAATTATCTAATTAAAATAATTATAAAGTTATCGCTATAAGCGAAGTAGAATTACTATTATATAGTATACTTAGGGCTAGATTAAGATATTATAGGAGTAATAATTCTCCTCCGTACTCTATATACGGAGAGTATACCTTAATAGGCGGCTATAAGCCCTATAACTAAGGGCGACTATATTATATAACCCTTTCCTTCTAAATGCCTTTATACGCTCGTACGTATATTCTCCTATAGCCTCTATATATTCTAACGAATATATATTACTATTTCTATAGGATCTTAATCAGGGTTTTCTATTAAGGGTAAGGGGATTTAGGCTAGGTTTAGGTTCGATTACTCTAGTCTTTTTAGGGTAGGCGAGGGGTCTTAATCTAATTCTTCTACCGAGGATTCCTACTAGGGAGTCTTTAAGGTAAGTCTAGTAGAGTAGTAGACTTCTCTATCGGTTATAGGGTTTAATTCTTAGTCTTATACGGTATTTTCCGTCTCTATAAAACGTAAAAAGGAATACGTATTTATTAAACGCTCGTTAATAAGGAAAATAAGCTTAGAATAGTATAATAGCTAAATAATAAGTAAATATATTAAGGTACTCTATACGAAGATTCTAAGCTAAAGAAGAGAAGAAGGAAAAGAGGAAATAGAAAAGGGAATCCCGCTACCTTTATACGCGGGTAGCGAGGTCTAGATTATATAATAAGGACTCGGGGCAGGTTTCTCCGAGGTCTTTATATAGGGTTAGTAACTACTAAGGTAGTTAGTACGTAATAGCCTTAGTACTTTTATATATACTCTTATACGGTAGTATTATAAAAATAGGTATTATCTTATCGCGGTTATTATAAGCCTTTACCCTTATAAACCGGAGATATTCGTCTAGAATATATATAATTTTCTTCGTAACCCTATTAATTAGGGTATTCGTCTTTAGGTCCGCGATAAATCCTTTATTTTTTAGGACTCTAAAGCTAACGAGGTTTACTACTACTATCGGATAATAAAAAGCGTTTATAATCTTAACTTTTATACTATTTAATAGGGCTAATACTATTCTATCTTCGCCCTATAGCTAAATTCCTCTACTATTAGTAGCGAGGAAAGGTTCTAGGTAAATAGTTTCTTGGATCTTAATAAACTATTTTAAATTATTAAAAATATAGCCTTCTACCCCCAAATTATAAATAATATAATTAGTCTTAATAGATATATTAATAGCTATTATTTAATAGGTACTATTAGCTTAAGTTATTAATTCTAAGGCGGTAGGTAATAACTTCGGGCGATTATATTAATATTTTAGCGGTACCTACTTAGGATATAAAACCTAGTATATTTCCTTCGTATAAGTCTATTTTCCTATAGGGATAAGGTATTTATAATTAAGTCTAGTATTTTTATTAACCTAATACTATCCTTTATTAGTATTACTACTATTACTATAATCGCTATTATTACCGCTACTATAATTACCTCGTCTATAACTACTTCGTCTACGATTTTCTTATCCTCGGCTACTATAGCTACCGCGATTTCTAATATATATTAGAGCGCCTAGATTAATACTACCTTTACCGGCTATAGCGAATTTCTCCTACTCTTCCTTAGTAATCTCTCTATATAGATTTTATAGGATCTTATTTTTCGAAGGTAGGTTATTATCTTATAGCTTTTAATATAAACCTTATAATTAGAAAGGAAAAGCTTCCTTAATACTATTTATAATATTTATAGTAAAGACCTTATTTTCTAACTTAGTCTATAATAATAGCTAAGTCTAGTAATAATTTAGCTATTTAATATAATCCCTTAGAATCGCGAAATTAGTCGATTTAAGGTTAAAAAACTCGATTATAAAAGTCGGAATCGCTATACTAAGAAGGGTATTATAAGCCTATTAGATTACTTTAAGTATTTACTAAGTAATTATATTACTAGTATAACCTAAATTATATATACTTTTAATTATAAAGTCTTCGATCGTCTTAAGAAGATAATTTATAATAACGATATTATCGTTTACCTAATTTTTATTATTATCGGATCTACTATTATCTTTATTATAAATATACTTAAAGAGGTTAGCCTCCTAAAGTAAGAGATTAATATAAATCTTCTAGATAGGCTAGTTATTATAGCCTTTAAGCTTTATAATACTAATCTAGTTAACGAAGTTACTTTAGGTCTTATTAGATAATATTATAACCTTTCGTCGGAGGTTTATTTTATTCTTAGTAAGGCTAATCCTTATCGTAGGATTTTCCCTAGGTCCTTTATAAAGTATAACTACTATATTTTCTATACTAGGAAGAGTAGATCCCTATTAATCTTTATAATACTACTCTAAAGGGCGAATTTATTACCTATAATTAGATTCCCTAAATAGAATAGTATTAGGTCTATACTTAACTTAATAGGGATATTAATAAATTACTATCTTAGCTACTTAAACGAGGACTATAATTATATAAAAATATATAATTTAGTAATAAAAGAGTAATAAAATAAGGTTTATTTAATAGTAAAAGAATAATAGGAGAAGGTTTATTAAGCTTATAATACTTTAAAAGGGGGTAAAATAGCGTTTTAGTATAAAAGGCCTTATAACCTATTATACTATAAACGAAGAAAAAGGAAGAACTAAATAATAATAATTTAGCTAAGTCTTCCTAAAGTATAACGAGTACTCTATATAAGTATACTAAGTACCGTTATATAACTAGGCTAATACCCTAATAGCTAGAATACTAATACGATTAGTCGTAATCGACTATATTAGAAAAAGAGACTAGAGACGATATTATCGTATCGTAAGACCCGTAGCCCGTATCGTACTATACGCCTCTCGCGCTTACCGGTAGTAGGCTCGTGCCGTGCGCCTCGTGCGCTCACCGGCTGTAGGCTGGCTACAATAGATAGAGAAGAGAAGAGAGAAAAGAATAAAAAAAAACAAAGTAAAGCATACTATCGATTGGTCGTCCGCTTTTTATACTAGTATTGTACCTATGTACGGATATCTCATCCCGCTTAGTAGCGGGCTAATAAGCTTACCTGCCTACCGGCTCTATAGAGGTTTCTTAGGGGGAAAAGAAAGGAAGGGGGGGGGGGGGGTTGGCTTAGGGAGAAGGGGAGACTATGTATATAGCTTTATCAGAGGTCTTAGACAAGTAGATCACCCTAGGCTCGGAGGCGTAGGCCGTACATGCCTTTAGGGGTATCTCTAAGGGCTACGGATTCCTAATCTATAGGAATAGGCCCATAGCCGTCGAAACGGATTAGGCCGTTACTAAGGTTAACGGTACGAAGAATATATCTTATTTATAAGGGTATTATAGCCTAAAGGAAGGATTCTATATATATAGAATACGATTATATAAATAGCTATATTTCCCTCTATTTTAATAGGGGTAAGTAGATTAATTAATATAATTATATACCCTATAATTCGTATAATAATTATAAGCCCGGTTAAAGCTCTAATTTAAATACCCTATTAGACGAATTTTTACTATTAATTACTCCTTCCGGGATTTATACTAAAAGTAAGGCTATTATTACTTTCGATAAAAGCCCCTTTTTAATTATTTTAAAATTTAAATATAATAATAATAATAATTTAATAATAATCTTTCTATATCTTAACCCTTCCCTCTATTATTATATTTACTAAATAACTTCTCCTTAAGCCCTCTTATAGGCTTACGAAGCCTAAAGATTAGACGGTTTAATAGAATAATCTTATCGATATAGCCGAGGATTAGGAGGTTTAGGACCTTATTAACCTAAAAGGTATAAAGACCCTTAAGGAACCCGAGGAGCCCCTTATACCCTTAGAATTAAGGATAACTTAATCTACTTTAGTAGATAATACCTCTTTTCGACTTATAGCCTTTTAATAGTTTAAAGAATATAAGGAAATTACTCTTCCGAGGTATAAAAGGTAATTAAAGAAATATAAAGAGTAAAAAAAGGCTCTTAAAATAATAAACGCTTATATTAAGGTAGGGGCCTTAGCCTACTAGTCTTTATTTAATATAGTATATACCCCTCGAAAGAAGCTCTAGAAACTATGTTTAAAGGTTTAGCCGGGAGATTAATAAGAGAAAAATAATACTAAGGCTACCCTAACCGCCCTTTTTAATAAGGATATTATAAAGGTCGATTTAATTAAGTAGATAGGGGATACCTTAGATACGTTTAAGCTTTATAAGAATATTAAGAGTACCCTTTATACTAACGAGAACGCCTTATAGCGCTTTCTTAATATTATCTTTAACTATTATTTATCCTTCGTAAATCCGGTTTTTATAGAGGTTAATAAGGCTAAAACGGCTAAATAGCCCCTTCCTTAATTCTATAATATTATACTAAACTTTAAGCTTATTATAACCTAGGATTTAAAAAAGCCGAAGGCTATAGCCTTCGTAAATATTAATAATAATAATAACCCTCTAGCCTATACCCTTTAAAAATAAGACTAAGAAGGCTAGTTTATTCGATTTTTAAATAGCCCGGTAGATTTTTATAATAAGTCTAATAACGCTTTAAGCTAATAGAATATATAAGTATACCTTTAGTATTAGAAGAGGTATTTAGCTAAGAATAAGAAGAAGGAGAATTATTAGCGCTATTATTTTTACGTCCTTCCTAACTCCCGCCTACTTTACCTCTAGTATATTCGTCTTTAAGAGGATCTCCTTTAGAAGGTCTATAATAAGGTCTTAAGGGACCCTAAGACGAGGAAGAAGGTTAAGGAGTAGAAAAGGGAGAAGAAGGGTAAGGAGACGAAGACTATAGGGGTCTTTATAGCCTTAGCCTCTCCTTTTTCTACCTTTAATTAAATACTTAACTAGGTCCTCCTTAATAGAGGAGCTTTTTCTTACGTTTTTAACGCCCTAGAATAGTTTAATAACCTTAATCGGACTAAATTAAAGCCCCTAATATCGGCTACTAATTCTATTATATCTTCGGGGGTAGGATTTATTATTCTAATAATAAAAACGGGCTACTAAACTTACCTTAGGGATATCGCGTTCTTCCCTAAATTTAATACTAATATAGTCTTGCTTAAAGCCTTTACTAAAAAGGGCTATAGCTATAATAACCTTATAGGAAGGCTATAGAACCCGGCTAATAAGGTTACCCTTTATTATACTATTAAGCGAAGGCGATAAAACTAGATTAATATCGAGAAACTAGCCCCCTTTATATAGACTAACTCGAGAATCCTAAGGGCCCTTACTACTATAGACGAATCCCTATAGTATACTCGAATAGGCTACCTAGGCCCTAAAGCCTAGAGGCTTCTATCTTAAGCTATAGGGGTAAAGCTTAGGGGTCTTTCTACGGTCGACTATAAGGTTTATATAATAATAAAGCTCTATAAGGAGTACTCTAGGATTCCTTAAGACCTGGCCTAGCCTTAAAAGCCTTAGGCTATTACCTCTTTCGACCTTTTCTCCTTCGGTCTAGGATATAACGGATTAGCCTATTTTACCTTATTTATTAATAGGTTTATAAGCGAGAGGGTAGATTACGATATCCTATTAAAAACCGATTTACCCTTTATTTAGGTTAAATTTATAGCCTTTATTAAATACTATTATAACCTAAACCTTATTATAATCCTTATTAATTATAAGAAGGTATTATTTATAAAAGCCTTTAAGGAAGACTTAGCGTTTAAGGGTATTAAGATCCTCTTCTTATTACCGGGCTATTTATATTAGAATAGCTATACGGAGCGATTAGGAGGTATTATTATATATACCGCTACCCGACTATTAGCTTAATTAGGTTTCCTAATAATAATATAGCTAATAGTAGTATACTATACTATTTATCTCCTAAATAGACTCCTACGCCTTATTAACAACGACCCGATTTAGCCTATCGAGCGGAGGCTTCGATAGCTTAAAAGTAATAAAAAGGACTAGGAGAACTTCCTAGAAGAGCGCTTTTAATAAGACTTCCGCTACGTTCGGGTATACGGCTATAAAGCCTTCCTAATAACGAGGAAAGTAATTAGGGGCGTATAGGGTAAATTAGACCCTAAAGCCTATATTAACTATCTAGCTAATATATACTTTTTAACCTAGTACCTTATATAGGTTTTTTACCTTAAGTATTATATCTTCTTTAATACTTCCTTTATAACCTTTAATAAGAAGCTTTTCTACGGGAATAATTATAAAATTAAAAAATTACTATAGAAAGAGCTTATTAACTAGATTATAATTATAGAGGAAGAAGAGAAAGAGGAATCGAGCCTATAAGCCTACTGCTTAGGAATATATAACTTCTTATAAAAGGGCTTAAATTTATTAAAAATACTAGAAAACGACGAATTAAACGCTACTAGGCCTAAGTAAAATTAATTACGTAATTTATAATACGAATCGGTCGACTACTCCGGTATATACGATAATAATACTAAGGCCTTTAAAAAGGCAGAACCCTTTACTCCTCTTACGCCTAACTCTTTTTAAGGTATAGGGGATAGTATCTTCTTTCTAGGCTTTAACCTTACTACTACTCCCTATAGGGACCGACTACCTAATCCCCCCCTAACTTATAAGGAGGCCTATAGCCGGCTTAATAGGAAGAAGTAAATAGAAGTAATAAAAGAAGAAATTATTAGGCTTAAAGGCCTATATATTACTAAGTAGATTAATATTTCTAATATTCCTAAAGACTATCGACTTATTAACCTTAAATAGGTTTATATTTATAAGTTTAATACCTAAGGGTATTTCGATAAATATAGGGCCTGGGTTATAGTCTATAGGAACGAATAGCCTACGAATAAGCTTTCTATTTATACTTATACTTTAGCTACGAAGACTTTTAGGCTTCTAATAGCTATCGTAGCCTATTTTAACCTAGAGGCCTACTAATATAATTTTATTAACGCGTTTTATAATTTAGACCTCGATAAAAAGGTTTATTATAAGATACCCCCGGGTTTTTAGACCCGTAGGAGAGCTTAGAGGCTATAGAAAGCCCTATACAAGCTCCGGTATTCCCCCCTTTTATAGTATAAGCTCCTAATAAAGTAGTTAACCGAATAGGGTTATTAGGTTATATATAAAGACCCTTATATAATAATTAATAGTAAGGTTATTATTTTCTTTTATATTAACGATTTAGTTACTCTTTTTCGTTAGGAGATATTAGGGGAATATAATAAATTTAGGGAGGTAATAGCTAAAGCCTTCTAGATTAAGGACCTAGGGGACCTTCGTTAATTCCTTAATATTAAAGTTATTAGGGATTAGTCGATAAGAACCCTTTAACTCTCTTAAAAGTCCTATATCTAAAAGGTTATAACTAGATTTAAAGGTTTAATAACCTATAAAAAACCCCTAATACCTATAACCGTCGAGAAGGTTCCTAAGTATTAGGGGAAAGTATTAGAGGAAAAGATTAGCCTTTATTAGGTAATTATTAAGAGCCTTATATACGCGGTAATTATTACCCGAGCTAATATCGTATTTATAGTCGGTAGGCTTGCTTAGGGGCTTACGAATCCTAGCCCCTAATACCTTAGTACTATAGTCTAGGTTCTTAAATACCTTAACCGTTTTAAGGACCTTATAATCCGTTTTTTAGGGGATAATTATTCAATCCTTATTATATCTAATACTTCGTTTAGTAATAATACGGACTAGAAAAGTACCTATAGCTTTATTATTTGTATTTTTAGGGGTATTATAGCCTATAAGTCCGGAAAGTAAAATACGGTTACTATATTATTAATTAAAGTAGAATTCCTCGTCCTATTTTATATCTTTAAAGAGGTCTAGGCTTTTAAACGCTTCTATAGGTAAATAGGCTTCGTACTATTATAATAAGTAGTAGTTAAATATAATAATAGATAGATAATCCAACTTATTATTAATAAGACCCCGAAGTTAAAAACTAAGCTCCTTTATATTAATATATACTTATACTAGCTTTATTAAAAAGTCTAGGTAGAATATTTAAAAGTAGAATAAGTTAAAACGAAGGGGATAATCGCGGATAGGCTTATAAAGCCCCTTTAGAGAGAATAGTATAAAGCCTTCCTAGACTAACTCGGTTTTTATAAGCCTAAGTATAATAGGAGGGAAGAAAATACCTCCTAAATACTTATAAACGACCGGCCGGAAGGGAAGAAAATACCCTTAAATAGTATATTATATAGGAGGTTATACCCGTTTCTTATACGACTTTTTAAATACCCGTTAAAGGGTATATCCTCCGATTCTAAAACCCGGTATAAGTACTAGGTATATAATAATCTTTTATCGGCTTAACCGATTAGCTTCTTTTTTTATTATTAGAATTATCTTTTTACTCTTTTTTAGGATTTATAATTTATTTTCTTATTGTTTAATATTTAGCCTTATCTAGGTATTTTCTCTTTTTATTACTAATTATAATCTAGGGGATAACCCCTAATTACTAAGACTAGTATTCTATAATATCTTATTTTTCTTTCTAGGTAATAATTATAATAATAGGAAAAGTAGTTTATTATATTTACTATATTCGGGAGTATTAATCGGTATATTTAAAAAGTCGATTTAATAAAACTAAATAATACCCGAAGGCGCTATAATTAACTTATCGGAAAATAACCTAATTACTCTAATAGGAATTTAGTATTCGAATAGCTAGGCTACTTTAGGAGATTAGATAAAAATAACTCCCGAAGGTACTATAGTATAGGGTTTAAACTTAAAATATACTAAATAACGGGCTTTTTACTTTAATTATTAAGCTATAATCGCTATTAATTACCCTAGTAAAATTTCTAATCTATAAGGCTATCCTTCGATAATTCGTTCTTTCCTTTCTTTCTTTTTTAATTCGATATTTATAACCTTTAAGAAAATAAGTATAATCCCCTTTTTAGGAATAAAGTAGTATTTATACCTACGGGGGTATATTAAAGGTCTTAGATAAGTAGATTACCCTAGGCTTAAAAGTATAGGCTATATATACCTTTAGGGGTATTTCTAAGGGCTATAAATTCCTAATCTATAGGAATAGGCCTATAGCTATCGAAATGGATTAGGCTATTACTAAGGTTAATAGTATAAAGAATATATCTTATTTATAAGGGTATTACGGCCTAAAGGAAGGATTCTATATGTATAGAATACGACTATATAGATAGCTATATTTCCCTCCGTTTTAGCAGGGGTAAGCAGATTAATCAATACAATCATACACCCTATAATTCGTACAACAGGCTTCCAAGGGCATCTAACTCTGTACATACATACGGAACCCGGCGACGCCACTTTGGGGTGCGTTTATAAGTAGTACCTAGGTAGGTAGGTAGGGAGTAGGTATGTACGGATAGACCTGGTGGGGCTGATGATCAGCAGTGCATTACAAACGCCGTGAAGATGGTAAAAGAAGGAAACTACCTATCTAGCACTGGTAGAGAGTGAGGGAGCTGGTAGTTAAACAGCTCCTCTTTCTCTTTAAAGGAAGAGGCGACGTTGATTTTAAGCTGTAAAAAAAATGACCGGAGTAAAAGAAGAGCCGAGTTCGCCTCTGCGTGTGTTTGTTTATTTTCTCGAGACGCCGTAGGAGGCTTGTGGAAAAGAGAGTATCCGTAGAGGACCGAAGAAGCTGTCAGCTGGTTGGTTTTCGTTACCAAACACTGCCAGTCTGCCAGGTATCGACTTGTGAAGCGGATGAGGATGATGGTGGTGGAGGTAGGTAGGTATCCGTATAAGAAGTTAATCTCGAAAGGGGTTTTTGTTTCGAAAATCTTAGAAGAGCCTTTGCTATTTGGTTCGTCATCTTTCTATTCTCTATCTCTCTCCTTTCTTTATATCGGCCTTGTGTATGTACGGAGTATCCGCAGAAGGTATTCGGCGTTTAAGAGCGTCTATTAGTATCCGTAGTTGCACAGCACTTGCTGCTTAGAAGCACGTGCCTTCGGGCGCAGCTCGGCAGCACGACACGGGTACGCGAGTCTAAAAGCTGTGCTAGTAGCCTACTAAGGTACCCAGCACTGGACGAAAGACCTAGCAGCCGTGGAGTGAATCTATTGCCCTAAAGCCAGCCAGGATTGGGCACCTACCTGACGCTAGGAAAGAGTCTTGGCCGTTAAGGTAGAGGTAGGACAGGTAGGACTAGGAGTACCTACCTAATAATGACAACGGTTTACGATGGCGTCAGGTGCCCACAGGCGGTTGATGCCCTCCCCAACGCCACCGGAGTTGATCTGTTTCGTGTGGAGGAATCGAGGGGGGCTGTATGTATGGGAGTTACATGTGTACAGATTCGCTGGTGCCAGACAGCAGGGAGACGGTCAAAGGGCAGGGGAGAGGTCCATATATACTGTACGTACATTAAGCATGCATAGGTAGAGAAGAAAAGAAAGGAAAGAGAAAAGAGGAGGTAGAGAATGGTAGAGTGATAGTCTGTTATGTGTTGTCAAGGGAGAATAATGGTAGGCAGGTAGGTAGGCAGGCACTTATTATTACTCCGTAGTACTGCTAGCAGATCAAAAGTCCACCTTGGCCGGTTGAGTAAGAACGAACAAGAAACACAAAGAATATCCGTACAGAAGAAGCTCATCATTGACCGGGTGGTTACGGCAAAGGGATTTCATTCAAGGTTTGACTTGATGTGCGGATAGGCCTGGGAAGACTAACAGTAACAAGAGTGTCCGCAGGACTCTGCACTCTGGTAGCCGTAGATGACAAGTAAGCGCTCCACAAGACCAGACAGGAAAGGGAAACAAAATCCAACCAACCAACCAGCCCCTTCCTTCCCCTCCGCACCCTCTTCTCCTTCGCAGCGCCCCCCCCCCCCCCCCCCCCCCCCCCCCCCCCCCCCCCCCCCCCCCCCCCCCCCCCCCCCCTCCCCCCCCCCCCCCCCCCCCCCCCCCCTCTCTCTCTCTCTCTCTCTTTTCCCCCTCCTTCCCCTCCCACCCCCCGACCGCCCACCCTCCCCTAAAAAGGCTCAGAGGCCTAATAAAGGCTCCGCGGCGGCCGCGCCCCCCCCTTCCCCCCCTCCTTCCCCCTCCCCTTGGCCTTTTCCTCCCCCCCCCCCCTCTCTCTCTCTCTCTCTCTGTTCCCCCTCCTTCCCCTCCCACCCCGCGACCGCCCACCCTCCCCTAAAAAGGCTCAGAGGCCTAATAAAGGCTCCGCGGCGGCCGCGCCCCCCCCCTT
>PDHP01000205.1:0-61593 GCA_003339455.1 Ophiocordyceps camponoti-leonardi (nom. inval.) | reverse complement strand
TTATTATTATTATTATTATTATTATTATTATTATTATTCTTATTATTATTATTATTATTATTATTATTATTATTATTATTATTATTATTATTATTATTATTATTATTATTATTATAACTTAATAATAATAGTATTATAAGAGTTATTAAGCCTTAACTAAAGACTTCTAACTTTAATATTATAATACGATAAAAAGGAGCTTATTACTTATTTATTTAATATAACTAATAATCCTCTTTATAGCTTTTTTCTTATATACTTCCTTCCTCTAGGAGGATAGCCCTATATATAGAGCTATTAAATAAAGCGTCTAGGGGGGACCCAGGCGGAGATATAAACCTCGATAAAAGAACCCTCGGACTCTAATAATCCCGCTAAAACTAGTTAAAGGGCTCGTCTTCCTTTAATATTACCTTTTCTTCTAATAACCCTTTTATAAATACGCTTTAGGCTTTAGCTAATCCCTTTCTTAAGTCTATTTTCGATAAACTCGCCTAAGTAGTTTTATAGGATAGCTTTTATACTATATAATTTATTATTAATACCCTTATTAAAAAACTTAATTCCTAGAGTCTAGTTATTCTATTAGCGGATTCTATACCCCTTTCTACGTTTTTTACTTAAGCTATTTAAAAGTTTATAAAAAAGCTATTATAATTACTCTTTAGCTAAAGTCTACCCCTTTTAGCTAATTATTATAAGTCTTTATTCTTATTATTATTAGGGGCCTTATTATTAGAGTATTAATAAGGGTCCGCCTAATCCTTATTTAATATAATTACGAAGTCCTAATCTTTTTAAAGGATATTCCTATTATAAATATTACTTTATCCCCTCCCCTCCTATCCTTATTATTAAGGCGAGTAAGGTAATTAGTATACTAGTAATTATAATAGCCTAATACTTTCTAAATAATAATATTATTCTTACTTTTAATACTAAAAAGAAGAATCTTATAGACTAGAATAATTAGATTTAATACGCTTTTAGGGCTAAGGCTATATAAGTTTATTAGACTTTTATTATAATTATTAAAAGAGTCTAAATAGAATCCGCCCTCTAAGACTATAATACCCTTTTTATTATTCTTTAATCTATTAACTATATTAATATTACTTATTCTAGAGTTATAAAGCTTTATAAGGGTTTATAAAGAGTTATTCCCCGAATAAACCTTATTCTTAGGATTAATAGTATTATTAATTATAAATACAATCGTAGGCTAAAGGCACGCCTTGCCTTATAGGAGGCTGCGGACCCCGTAAGGAATCCGCGGGTCCTATTCCTAGGGTAGTAGGCCCTAGCCCTATAGCGTATATAAATAACTAGTATATACTCTTATATTCTAGATATTAATATTACTACTTATAATATATATAATTACTTAATAAAGCTATTAGTCTATAAAAGACCTTTAATACTAATTAATCTCTTTATTAATATAGAGTAGTAAACTTATAGAATTTAACTATATACCGTAGACTATAATCTATTACGACGAAAGCAGGGTAACTAATATAGAGCCTCGACTATAGTAGAGGTAGGCGGATCCGTCGATAGTATACTACGAGTCCTAAGCGTATATTACGTATATTACGCTACCGCTTACGGATTTAGCCTAAATCGAGACTACCCTCTAGAAGCTCTATAAGGAGTTATAGGAGGTTATTCAGAAGGTAGTCCTATACGTTATACCCCGGTATAATAGGGGAGTATAATAGTTTATACTTAGAGTTATAATAATTACGAGGAACGTTAAAAGAGTAAGGTAAGAGTATAGGTTATTATATACGGATTATAATTAGGAACGCTTATAGGAGACTACTAAGGAGTAAAAGAATACTATATAGAAGGCGAAAAAGGCTTACTAGAGGAACTTTCTTAAATTAATAAGTATAAAGAATAGTAATTATACCCTTTAAAGGGTAGAGAGATAAATAAGGCTTCGGAGTAGGCTACTATAGGAAACTACCTATATCCCCCCCCTTTAAAATATATAGGGGTAATAGTACCCTGATTTCGAAGGGAAGGCGCGTATACTTATTAATAGATTCTTTCCAGGGGTAAGGTATATAATAAATAACTAGATAGAAGTATAGTAAAAGCGCTTTAAGGTTTTTTATAGGATAATAACTAAGGATATTTATATTATAATATATTATATACCGCCTTAGAAAGCTACTAAGTATAATAATATATTAGCTAGGTTCTTTAAGATATATAATAAAGTTCTATTCTATAATTTAACTAAAATCTTCTAGGCTTATACTATATATTACTACTTCCTAGAATAATTTAAAATAGTTATAGTTATAGTCCTATAAAAGGCTAGGAAGAAGCTAGAAGACTATAAAAAGGCTAGTAAATAAAGGCTAATATTACTATTCTATTATATAGGTAAGTTATTAAAGAGGATTATAGGCTAGCGTATTACTAAGGTAGTAGAGGTATAGGGATTTCTCCCGGATAAATAAATAGGTAATAAGAAGAATCGTTTAATAGAACTAGTAATTATAATAGTTTTAGAGCTTATTTAGGCTATTTAGGCTTAAAAAGGGGTTATTTCCTTCCTTTAGCTTAATATTAAGAGGGCCTTTAATACTATATAGTACGAGAAGCTCTTAATAAAAATAAAACGCTTTAATTACCTAGGCTAACTCCTTAACTTCTTATATAATTACCTTATTAATAGATTAGCTTAATTACGGTTTAATAAACGTACCTCGGATAAGTTTAATATTTAGGTAAGAGTACTATAAGGCTTATTATTCTTAGTTATCCTCTTTCTCCTATATATTATACCCCTATATTAACGATTATAAAAGGATAATAGGGTAATTATTATTAAGTTCGCGGATAATACTAACCTCCTCTATACTAAACCTAATACGAAAATAATTATAAGGCGATTCTAAATAGCTTAGTCTATATATAAATAATAGGCGGAGGAGTATAGTATAGAGTTTAGCCTAGAAAAAAGTAAGCTTATTTACTTTACGAAGTATAGAAAACTACTTAATAATACTATATACTTAGGGGATTATATTATATACCCGGTAGTAAAAGCCTAATTCCTAAGGGTTTAATTATACTATAAATTATAATAGAAAGTATATATTAAAGAAGTATAAAAAAAGCTCTTATAGTAGAATCTTATACTTATATTACTAATAGTATTTATATAGGGTTATTCCTTCCTTTAAGCCTATAAACTTTATATAAAGGTAATCCGGTTTTTAATTATATATATAATAGTTATTTTCTATAATATAATAGTATAAAATAGTACGCTAAGAAGGGCGGTAAAAGAGTTAAGTAAAGTATAGTCTTAGTATCTCCGTATAGTCTTAGGAGCCTTTTAAACTACGCCTATTTACTATCTCGAAGCTAAGGCGGTAATTCCCCCGATCGATATTTACTTAAATTAAAGAATAGTCTAAATAGTATAGTAGTTATAAAAGTAGGGGATACTTAATAAGATTAAGACTATTTTAAGAGGAGTCTTTAAATATCTTATACGGTTCTTAGCTTATAGGCTTTCTAGACGATTAACTAGCTAGTAGCCTTTTTAAAAGCTTTATAAACGAGTATATAACTAGGTTAATAGTATACCTAAGCCGAATTTCCCTAATAACCCTGCCCTATTATTATAATTTACTAAGGATAAATAAAAACGAAAATAAAAAAGGATAAAGACCTTATTATAATAATAAAGGGAGTAAAGTAGGAGGTATAAATTCTTTATAATAAACCTAGTATTAACCTTCTACTTTAAGGATATTATAAGGAGGTATAAGTATATTCTAAAGTATATTAATACTATAATTATATAAATAAAAATAAGGAAGATTAGGCTATATAATTTTCTTTTTTATTAATAAATACTAGATATTATAATACCCTTATACCCTTATAGTATAATACTAGAGGATATTTTTTATATACTCTTTAAGTATTATAATTACTCGAGTACTAGGTTAAAACTCCTATAAGTATTAACCTTTAACTAAAAAATATAATAATAGTTATTAATACTAAAGGAAGCTATTATAATTATAAGGTAAATACTCTAATATACTAGCCTTTATTAGTTTAACCTTATTAAGTAACTTTATAATAAGTAAGTTAGGGGCTACCCTAGCTAGGAATAACCCTATATAATAATAAAGACTATATAATATAAAAATACTACTTAAATATATATAAACCGGCTTTATTCCTATTCTAATATATAAGGGAGTTAACGAAGCGCCCCCCCGAGCCGGCTATATTAATACCTAAATCCTAACCGAATTACTTTGGAGTCTTATCCTTACTTACCTTAGAGGTAAAAGTAGGGTAAGGCGTTAGGTAAGGTATACGACTATTATTAGGTATAATAATAGGATAAGGCTTAGTATAAATAAGCGTATTAATAGAGTAAGCTTAGATTTAGGTAAAAAAGGCTATTATTTTAGTAATAGCCTTAGTTATTCTAATAGTATTCTTAATTACCTTTTATACTTTTACCCTATTAGCCTTATATTTAAATAGCTTATCGGTTAAAAGGCCTAGGAGTACCCTAATAATAACCTTACCGCTTAAACCTATTATATACTAATAATTAAAGGGCGTATATATATCCATTTTCTTAAATATATTCGGGGTAAGAGTAGGCGATATAATACGAGTATATTTAATAAAAGGCTTTATTAGCGTTTTAATTAAATCTATTTTATTAGCCGCCTTACTTTCGGGTTAAATAGTAAATATATTTTTATTATTATTATTTAATAAAATACCTACTTAAATAGGAAAAGGGGAAGCCCTTTTCGAAGGGATTTTATACTTTCGAACCCTTTTTATAATAAACTTAGCTAGGGATAAGGATAGTATAGCCGGAGGGGAAGGGTAATACCTAGGTAATACCCTTCTTTTCCCTTTCTTAATAATAGTAGGAGTAGTAAGGGCTAGCGAAGATTTAAAAAGCTCGATAGCCTAATTAACGGTAATAATAGGATACTCGGCGATTATTACCTTAAGGATATTAATAGGTTTTAGCTTAGTAATAGGAATAATAACTATAGTTATTATAGATTAGGGTATAGTACTAAGTACTTTTATTCGCTTTTTACCCTTCCTCGTACTAAGTATACTATTAATTCGCTCGACTATAGCTAGGATTTTTATAAGAACCTCCTTAGTCGACTTTAGGTAACTATTATACCCTTACTTTTAATACGATTAACTCGAGTCGAATTCTTAGGGTTTTCGAGATTATTATAGCGTATTATTATATCTTTTATAATATAGGCTTACTAGATATTATAAATAAAGGGGTTATCCTCCTCGGCTAATAAATCGCTATTATTAATATTAAGGCCCTTCTCCTATATAGTATTATAGTAAATACTATAGTATATATCCTATATAATATAAAGGTCCTTAGTATCCTTAACGAGCTTATTATATACTTATAAGAGTTAGTAATAAAATAGAACTAGACTAGGGGTAGTCTTTACCTTATAATACTTTATATTATTTATAGTATAGGCTATATAAGCTTAGGCGGTCGCGTCTATAGCGGATTAGCGGTTAATAAATATTAAGTTTAGTATACTTACTAGACTAATCCTAATAGCTAATATATAATACTATATTCTTACCGATTATATAAAATACGTACTTATTATAGGGTTTAGTATACTTAAGTCTATAGCTTATAACTTATAAAGGTATTCTATAAGTAGGTATTATTAATATTAATATTTTAGTTAGGAGGAGTATTAGGGATAAGAGTAGGGTTAAATCCCCCCGCTAAAAGTAGGGCGCTAACTATTAATCTATAATAACCTACTATAATACGGGGAATAACGTATAATAGATTCTTATCGCTAGGGCGTTTTACGCGGATTAATACTATAGCCTATAGGGTAGATAAACGCCCTACTATAGCCCTTTTCCTTTACTTTACTAGATCCTAGCTATATCCTAGCTGAATTTATTCGTAGAGAGGGTGGTTTTCCCCTAGGTCCTCTGGTTTTTCTACCCTATAGACTATTTACTTATTTCCTAAATACCTTATAGGTCCCTAGTATAAGTTTTAATAATAATAATAATATAGAGTAGTAGAATAATAAAGAGGAAAGACTTTATTTAAGTATATAATACTATACTTACCTCCCCTATTTTAGTAAAGGGCTATATATTAGTACTATTAGAATAGTCTAATAATATACGAACCCGGATTATTAGAATAGAATAGGCTATAATAAATTATACTTCCTGCCCGGCTAATTATAAGCGAACTAAGAGCTCGATAAGTAGGTTTTTCTCCTACTAATATTATTATTATAATATAGGAAGAAGTAGGACTAGTACTAAGGAGTAAGAAGGGGAATAAGGTATTTACTATAGTATTCCTCTTTAAGTAAATAGGCTTCTCGGTAGAGGATATATTAGAGCTTTTTAAGCTTAACCTAGCGATTATAAAGTTCGATAAAAGAATAGTTTTTAGGAATACTATTAACCTATAGATAATTAAGCCTAGGGAATTAAACTCGTTTATACTAGGTTAGCTCTTTAGGTATAATTATAATAGGAAAATAAGGGAGGATAAAACTCTTTTTTAGGAGACGTATATTTATAATTTTAAGGGCTAGAATATTATTATCTTTAAGAATATAAATATTAAACTATACTATACCCTTTATAATTTCTTTAAGTCTTAAGGTATATATATAGGATTTTAAAGGAGTTATATTATCCCCTTACTCGTTTAATTATAATAGGCTAAAAGGTTATTAATATAGGATAAGCGGGAACTCTTTATAATAAAATTATCTTTATATTATTAGGCTTATAAGTATTAATAGCGTTTCCTTAAACGTATAGAGTTATATAAGGTATTATAATCCTTATTATCTTTCTTATAATTTCTTATACTAATATTAATAATCCCTATACTTAATAAGATATAATAATATTCCTAGGTCCCTAATACTAATAACCCCCTATATAATAGTACTATTAAGGGGTAGTAAAAATAATAAAATAGGGATTAGGAAAACCCGAGTAAAAGTAATTATAAGACCTAAAGAATTAGGGTACTATTAAAACGATTAGGGTACCCCCCTATTCTTAGATATAACCCTATAAAAAAACCGCCTTAGCCTAGTAAATTAACCCTAATAAGTTTATAAAAATAGGTATAAATACTATTTAGTTTATAATATTATATACTAATACAGAGTATTATTAGATTCGATTATAACCCCGGATTTATACTTATTAAGCCTAATAATAACCTTAATAATAAATATTATAATAATAGTTATAATTTTAACTATAATCTCCTACTTATATTCGTATAGCCTATATAAATTAATACCTTTAAAGCTATTAGCTTTATTAAACTCTAGAATAAGGAGTAGAACTTTACTAACTAGGCGTATAACTTCCTCGATAATAAGGTTCTTTAGTTAATAAATACGTATTATATTTTTAATATTATACCTAGCGAATTCTATACTATTTTCCTATATATTCTTAAGGGTAAGGTATAATAATTTTATCTTCTTATTATATAGTAGAAGTATACTTCCTTATTCTCCGAGTAATACTATATATTATAAGAGTACTTTTATACTAGGTATAATAAGAAGATTTATAATAATAATTAGTTTAACGCTTTATTCGGTAGGATTTAGAGTAAAAACCCTAATAAAATATAAATCTAGGTTTTTAACCTCCTTATAATTAAGCTATACTATTATTAATATACTCTATTTTAATATTATAATACGATAAAAAGGAGCTTATTACTTATTTATTCGATATAATTAATAAACCCCTCTATAGCCTTTTTTTTATACGCCTCCTTCCTCTAGAAGGATAGCCCTATATATAGAGCTATTAGGCGAGGAGTCTAGGGGCGACCTAGGCAAAGGTATAAACCTCGATAGGGGAACCCTCGGATTCCGATAATCCTACTAGAATTAATTAGCGGGTTTATCCTCTTTTAATATTATTTCCTCTTTTAATAACCCTTTTATAAATATACTTTAGGCTCCGAATAATCCCTTTTTTAAGTCCGCTTTTAATAAACTCGCCTAAGTAGTTTTATAGGATAGCTTTTATACTATATAGTCTATTATCGACTCCCTTATTATAATACTTAATACCCGGAGTTTAGCCGCTTTACTAGCGGACTCTATATCCTTTTCCGCTTCTTTTACCTAGGCTATTTAAAAGTCTATAGAAAAAGCTATTATAATTACTCTTTAGCTAAAGTCCGCCTTTTCTAGTTAGCTATTATAGGCTTTTATTCTTACTATTATTAAGGACTCTATAACTAAAGGGCTAATAAGAGTCTACCTAATCCCTACTTAATATAATTATAAAGTCCTTATTTCCTTAAAAAATATCCTTACCCTAGATAATACTCTATTCCCCCCCCTTTTACCCTTATTATTAAGGCGAATAAGGCTATTAGTTTACTAGTAATTATAATAGCCTAGTACTTTCTAAGTAATAATATTATTCTTACCTTCGATACTAATAAGAAAAGTCTTATAAACTAGGATAATTAAATCTAATATACCTTTAGGGCTAAGGTAATACGCGTATACTAAACCTTTATTATTATTATTAAGGGAGTCCGAATAAAGTCTATTCTTTAGGATTATAATACCCTTTTTACTATTTTCTAAACTATTAATTATATTAATATTATTTACTCTAGGGCTATAAAGCCTTATAAAGGCTTTTAAAGGATTACTCTCTAAATAAACCTTATCTTCGGGATTAATAATATTATTAATATAAACCGACTCTATATAAATAGCCTTATTATCGATTTAAAAATTATTTATTATAAACTCTATAATAAGTTAATATACCCTAAGTAATACTATAATTACTTTTAATATAATTATATTTTTAAATATTATTAAAAGGATTTTTATTATAAATATTATAAAACCGCCCTATATAATAATAGGGAAGGGTCCTACCCTATTAATAAAAGGGAGTATTTATAATATTACCTTTTATATAATAGGGCTTATACTACTTAGGTATACGAGTACTTAATCTCCCGCTAATAATAAAAAAGGGTAAAAGCGAACTATTTATTATATTCTTAATATTTTTAGGAATTACCTATAGCCTAATCGCCCCCCCTTTATTATTTAACCCTTTTTATTAATACTAATAGTTTTATATAAATCTCCCTATATAAATAGCCCTACTAGGGCTTTTCTAAGGACTTTAACTAGGTTCTAAACCTTAATTTAGCCGGTTTTTAACCTTTAAACCCGATTAATATTACCTTCTTTTAGGACTTAACCCTAAGTTTAGTACTATAAGGGCTTTTATTAATACGAGGTATTTTAATAACTCGGGGTATTTCTACCCCCTATAAGGCTTTAACCGCCTATAGTACCTCTTCCTCTTAAGAAGTATCCACCCCTTATAAAAACTCTAGTATAAGGGGTATAAGGGGAGGATAAGGAAGTTATAATAATAAGGAAGGCTTATTCTTTACCCTTTTTTATACTTAACTTACTCTTTCTATATAATTATTATTCTTTATACTTTTAACCTAGTTTTTATAAAGATTATAACCCTTATTTAGAATATTTAGCGTATAAACTATTTTATTTATTTAGTCTTTTTTTCCTTTATTAATTATAATATAATCGCTTTTTAGGAATTTAAACTCGATTTATATAAACGCTTACTACTCCCTAGACTTACCCCCTACCGCTTTATTTAGAGTATAGGATAAGCTTTTCTTTATATTTATAAATAATATAATATATAATCCTAGAATCTAGTCCTTATAAAGGATATTACTAGGATCTCCTTTTATAATAATCCTTATATTCTCTCCTTATATTCTTTACCCCTAGGTATCCCTATTAGCCTTATCCCCCTTTTATTTTAATTACTCTTTAATTACTCCCTAATTATTATCCTTAGGGATTTTAATTTATACTATCCTTTATAGGATTTTTATAATTAGACTTTACCCTATATTTATACCCTTTTTAATACTATATCCTTATTCGGCTTTAAACTCTTTACCCCCCTTTATAAGGTTATTTAGAAAGTCTATAATTATTATACTAGTATAATTAACCTTTTTTAGGCTATTCCTTTTAGCCTCCCTATTTTTTTTAGACTTAACCTAACTCTTTATAATTCTAATTACGTACTATAAACCGCTTCCTTTTATATTACCCTCCCCTTAGAGTTTAAGCCTTTTTAATACTAAAAGTCTTTTAATACTAATATTCTCCTAGTAAAGGCTAAGAACCGCCTTCTCCCTTATTATATTTACTCTTCCTTATTTAAAAAGATTAACTCTTCTATTACCTAGCTTTATAGCGAATTAAAGGCTATAATAGCTATTATTATCCTATACTACCCTTATACGTTTAAACCCTATATAATCCCCTAGTAGACTTCTAAAATTATAAGTATAATAAGGTTTATAAAAAGAAGTTATTATTATTAGTATATAAACTTAATAGACTTTAATTAAAAGGATTATTAAAAAATAATATTTACCCTTAAAAAGTTTATTTATACTATTAAAAGGAATATATAAAGGGGTTTTCTTACTTTAGTTTCCTTTAATCCTTATATAATATAGTTTATAACCTAGTAAGTATACTTATATAATTAGGCCCCCTTTAAGTTAGTTTATATATCTCCTTTTATAGTTTTTCCTAATAATCCTCTTACCTTAGACTTTATTAGAAAAGTCTACCTTTTAAATAATAAATTCTTTCCTTACCCCCCGATTACCCCCCTACTTTTAATACTAAATAATCCTTTCCCCTTTTTTAATATTTTTTTAATTATTATAGACTCTAATATTTATAAAGTACTTTATAGTATTTTTTTATAAAAATTAATAAGCCTTAATAGTATCCTAATTAGCTTCCTTAAAGGCTATAGCCCCCCCTTTATTATTATCCTTACTAGGCTTTTATAAGGTTATATTTCCTAAGCCTATTTCCCCCCCGCCTATAAGGTTTTTAATATTTCTATTCTTTATAAATAGGGTAAATTACCTAAAGTCTATTAGACTCTAGGGGACTATAGACTAATCTCCCTCCTAAATATAATTAATAAAGTCCTAGAAATAATCCTTATAAAATATATTTTTATAACTATAGAATTTTAGGGTATTCTACCTTTTAGTTAAATAAATAACCGCCCTAGATATTCTATAAATAGTATACTACTTCTCCTTATTAAAATAGTTCGGATAATATAAAGCCTTTAGGGCTTAGTCTTTTTACTTATACTCGATATAATAGGGGCTTTCGATTATATTTCTTATTATAAGCTTATTTAAACCCTTAATTATCTTAGCTTTCTTCCTTAGATTTTAGCCTTTTTTTACTCTTATTTTATAGATTAGTTATCCTATATATGTATTAATAGTATTCTTTTAAACCCTATTTTTATTCTAAAGAGCGTATTCTAGGGATCCCTTTTATTATTTATCCTCTTTATCCTTTATATCTCCTCCTTATATTAATACTTTAAAAGGGTTATTAGGGTTATCCTAATAGGCTTTATTAATAATACGAATACTATTAATACTAGTTATACCCTAACTTAGGTCTAAGCTTAGCTTATCTAAGCCTAGGGTATTTACTAGGACTAGGTAGTAGAGTATAAAATATCCTTTTAGCCTTTTAAAAACGAGCTTCTTTACTTTATATATACCCGCTAAGCGGATACCTCCCCGTTAATCCTTAATAGAGTATTAATCGCCCTTACCTAGGAAGCTTATATACTTAGCGTATAAATATATTATAAGCTTTAATAAAAAGTATACCTTTAGTATTTTTTATAGAAATTATAAAAGTAATAGCTTATATTTACTAGTCTTATTACCTTTACTTAGGGCTTTACCCTTTCTTATATAAGGGAGGTTTATACTAAGGTTATTTATACTATTATTACTTATAACTCCTTTTATTTTATCCCTCTTACTTTAGCTAGGGGCTACCCTTTTAGCTAAACGATTAAAAAACTAGCTAAGGTTTAAGCCTAATACCTATATACTATTATTAGCGCTTATTATACTATACCTGGCTATTATATAAAAATTAAGGTATATATCCCCCCCCTAGATATTTACCTTACTTATTATTCTATATATACTTACTAGCTCCTTAAATCCTATAGGTTTATTATTATTATTTACTCGGTTATTAATCGGGTTATCCGCTAACTCCGCTTATATTACGATTACCCCCTTATTACTCCCTATATTATACTAGGGGATACTTAATAAGCCTTTACCTCCTAAGTAGGCTCTAGTAGTATAGGGTTATAGTCTTATAAGTTATTTAACCTTTATTTCTAAGACGAATAATACGGTTATTAGGAATCTAGAGAATAGCGCCTTAAGTAATATAATTAATCCTATAGTTATACTATAAACTCCCCCTCTTAGCTATATTTAGGTACTCTCTTTACGAAGTATACCTTTCTTCCGAAGTTTTTTAATAGCCTTTTTACTTAACTTTATACTAATAGAATCGGGCTTAATAGGTTCCTTTTTATATACTATATCCCCTTTATACTATTACCTTTATATTTATACGGCTTAGATAAGGATAAGATAGCCGAATATATTTTTTATACTATTATTTTATAGCCTTATAATATGCTTTCCTTCCTTATACTCTAATCGCCCCCCTAAGGGACTAAGTAAACCTTATTTAAGTACTCTAGTATAAATCCTATACTAACCCCCTTACTAGGTAATTCTCCTCCTTATATTATTTATACTAATTTAACCTTATTATAGATTTATATAAATAATAAATACTAGAACCTTCTTAGAATTATTATTATTTTTTCTACTATCGTCGAAAGCTCTTTTTATCTACTTAACCCTTAACCCCCCTTTATTATTTTAGCTACTACGTAGGCCTTTATACTAACCTTTTTTCGGGGAGTAATTATACCCCTGCTTTTATATCCCTATCCTAGTCTCCTCTACTATTTTCTACTTTTTAGCTAGCCTTCTAGCTTCCTCCTAGCCCTTTAAGGGTATTATAGGTAGAGCTTTATTACTCCTTTTTATTATTACCGCCTTATTCCTTATCCTTTTAATAATTATCCCCTTTTTCTTCTCCCCTATACTTTCTTTACCTTTATCTCCCTTATCCCCTTTATATTCCCCCTTTTACTCTTTAACTACTTTTTTAGTACCCTTTAACTCCTTCGCCTATTCCTTATATTCTATTACCTTCCTTAAGAGCCTAAGGTCTCCTCTTATATTCTTATATAGCCTTTTAATTACCTAGTATAAGGTTTTTAGCTTATTTTTAAATAGCGGGTAATTTAAAGCGTATTTATCGATATTTAACTCTTAATTAAGGGTCCTTTTATTACTAAGTATATATACTAAAAGTATATTATCGTTTATTATTTAGAGTATTAATTAGTTTATCCCCTTTTTAATCTATTAAAGGCGAGTCTTAATCTATTTTATTATTTACTTATTACCCTTTAATTACTCTTTATTCGCCTTTACCTATTTTTTTAGCTATTTATTAATCTAGTTAAGGGAATATACTATATATTTAATAAGGCTAAGAATCTATTAATTAATAATCCTATTATCCTAGGTAAAAATAATATAAGGCGGTAAAGGGAGTACTAGGAGTATATTTAAGGGGCGAAGGTAATTCGGCTAGTTTAAGTATTTAGTATTAAGGGTAGGGATTAGCCTTATAAACCTATTACTCTATATTAGCCCTATAATTATACTTATTATTATTATAATTATTATTATTATAATTATTATTATTATTATTATTTAAATAATTATAATAAGGGTTAGGTTAATAACCGCTTATATAAATAATAACTAAGGGCGTATACTCTTATCCTACTTAAGCTTTAGGATTTTATATAATTCCTTTATAAATCTCTAAAACTATTATACTATTAGCTCCCCTTAAATAAACCCTACTTATACTATTTACTTTAATAAAATTCTTAACCCCTCCTTATTTAATAAAGGCTATTAATTCTACTATTTTCTAGACGAGTTCTAGAGTTATTAACTACCTCTTATTAATACCTTTCTTACTCCCCGCCTATTCTATTTTCTCCTTCTAGGCTAATTCTTACCTTTTTATAATCTAAGCGCTTTATAATATAATAATAATAGTTAGCCGATTAAGTACTTACTCCCTTATTAGCCCTAGTTCCTCGCCCTTTTATTATACTCTAATTACTCCTTTTTTAATATTATTTATTTATTCTTTTAATCCTAATAAAAAAAGCCTTACTCGATTAAATATAAAATATAAGGGCTATAGGGGATATTATATAATTTATTAGGCTTTATTAATTAAGTACGTATAATAAGGGGTAAGTTAATTATAAGGTACTTATTAATTACATACTCCTTTATTATTATTCCTCTTATTATTCTTATAATTACTTCCTCTTATAATAAATAGGGTAAGAAGTATTTATAAAAATAATAATAATAAAAGAAGAAGGAAAAAAAAAAAGGGAGGAGTAGTTAAGGTTTTTATACCCCCTTTTCTACTATACCTTACCGCCTTTATTTATATTAACTCCTAGATTAAGTCTTTTTTTCTCCGCCCCTTCCCTCCCTTTTCTCCCCTCCTACTTCTCTTTTACCCCCCTTCCCCCCCCCCTCCCTTTTTTTTCTTATATAATCTATAAGATTACCTAAGTAGACGGCTTATTTTATTATACGTTTATTTTCCCCTACCCTATAGCCCCCCTCTTAGGGGCCTAGGGCCCTACTTTCGCTCTATTATTAGGGGGTTTTACCCCTTCTAGGGATTTTTCCTACTTAGTATAATAATAAGGTTCTAGAAACCCTTTAAGGCCTCTAGAGTAGATTTAAATAAATAAATAAATAAATATACTCTATTTAATAATAAAAATAATAATAAAGATTTATTTCTTATAATAAAAAAAGCCTATTAAGAAGAACCCGTATTTAAAATAGCCCTATTTAAATCCCCGAGTAATTTTAAAGAATTCTATAAGGATTTACGTACTTCTCTCGATTTTAAAAAAGCTCTAAGGACCTTTTTAATAAATAGAAAGTTTAATAGTATTAATAGGAGACCGAATTAATAATATTAGACTTAGCCTATATATATACCTATAAATAAGTACTATTATATTTATAGAAAGTAAGGCTATTATTTGTATTAATATATACCCGAAGAAAGAAAATAAGCGTATACGAGGTTTAAGAGTTAATAAGCGTATAATAGTAAATCTATAGGCTAAAAGTAATTCTCCGCTTTCTTTATTAATTATAAAGGAGACAAATTTAATAATAATAAATAATAAACCTTTATAGCTTTTTTTCTTTATAATAAAATAACCTATTATAGTCTTTAAATACCTATTATTATAAATACTATAAACCTCTATATTATTATAATAGCTAATTATACTCCTATATATACTAATATTATTATTACCCCGGAGCCTATAATAGTCTATACCCTTAAGAGATACTCTTTATAGGTATTCTAAGGTATTATCCCTAATACTAGAATAGTATAGAATTCGATTATTAATAAACCTTAGTTCTTAGCCTTATAAAGAGAATAACCTAATATACGTTTTAATAAGGTAACCTAAGGTATTATAAAAATATTCTTTAATAATAAGCCTCCGATTACCTTTCTTAGATTAGCGTAGTTTAAGACTCCTATTAATAGGATTAAATTTTATATCCTTAAGACTAAAACCCTATTTCTTATATATCTTCGGGATATATAGTACCTTAGATATTATTTTAATATTCTATAGGGTTATATAATACTTTAAAACGGCGATAAAGTACGTATAGTCTTTTTTTAAGGGTATTCTTAGTTCTTCTTAAATCGTTATTAGCCTAGTATAATTATTTTCCTTACTAATATCGAAATACGCCGACTTTATTAACGTTTTAGGTATTTATTAGTCTAATACTTATATAATATTCTAAATAACGCTAGCTATAAGGTCTTATATAAGGCTTTAAAAAAGATTTATAAAGTATACTATTATTATTAAGTTAAAGGCTTAATACTACGCTATTTTAAGTTCTCCTTATATAATAATTATAATTTTAATTATAAGATTATTATAAATATCCTTTATTTAAATAAGTATAATATTCTTTACTTTATAAATACTATTACCTCCTTTTAAATAGTATAATTCCTTAAAAATAACTTAGTAGAATAAGTATAATACGCCCTTAAAGTATATTAAATTAATATATACCTTAGACCTTTAGACTTCCTTATATATAATATAGGGATTAACTTTATTATATAAGACTTTTAGACTAAGGTATAATTATATGGGATTACCTACTAATAAGTCCCCGTTAAAGCCTACTAGAGTATTAATAAGGTCGAATAGTATTATAATCCTTTTTAATATATATATAAGATCCTTTAGGATAAAATAAAAGGAGTCTCCTAGGAGAATATATTATAAATAGCTATTAAAGCGATTAATAATACTACTAGTTTAAATAGACTCGTATTAACCCTCCTTATTTTTAGTATATATTCTAGGCTTATAATAGACTTAGTACCCTTATAGTTTATAGTAGAACGTATATATACTATTATAAAGGCGCTAAAGGTAGTATAAAGCGCTATTATATTATATAAGGTTATTATTATACTATAGTTAGGAAATATAAATACTATAGTACTCCTTCTAGTATAATTATACCTTAATTCCCTAGTACTCGTATATTAAAAGAAGAAGGGCTAGTATAGGCCTTACTATATTCTTTAAACTAATAGTAAAAAAGTACTCTTTAAAATACTATAAGGCTTAAGTTCCTTTAGGGTTATATATATAAAGCCCTATTTTAAAACCTACCCTAAAAATAAGAACCCTATTCTACCTACTTATATAAATACGGCTCCTATATATATAAATCCGGCTCTTATTTCTATATATATAAAATTCTTATAAAAACTTATTATTATAATCCTATATTAACCTTCTTCGGATTTAAAGCCCCCTATTATTATATTTATAATAGAATATAAGAAAATAGCTATAGAGTTTTACCTCCGCTTTTATAATAATAACTAGATTATAACTCCTAGTAGCCCCTTTAAAAAGTCTAATAATATTAAAATTATTATTCTTTTAAATACTAGAATTATTATACTAATTACCCTTATTATAAATAACTACCCTATATATATTTTTCGTATACGTTTTATTTATAAGATTAAGGGAATTAGTACTAATAAATTATACGAGAAATCCCGCCTTATTATTTAAGGCTATAATAATTATAAAAAAGAGCTTTTATTAACTTAATTATTTATAATTTAATAAAATAATTAATAATTTCTTTTTACTCTTATACTATTACTTTATTAAATAAGGATAACCCTTATATTTAGGAATATTATATAAGTATATTTCTAGTCGAAAATCCCCTTATAGTACTATATAATCGCTAAATTACCTTATAAGCTTAAAAAAAGTTTCTTAAGGGGATACTTTTATAAATTATTAAGCTATTATATAGTATTATAAAAGCTAGAGTATACTAGTTTAAAATATACTAGGAATATTTTTATAAGAACCTTTAAATAACCCTATTATATAACCTATACCTTTTAATTATAATAAAGGATAAAACGGGTATTATAGGGTATTTTACGATTTATACTCTATAAATAAATAATATTAGGTTTATCGTAATAATAAACTTCCTTATAGTAGAGGAGGTAAAACTAGGTAAGGCTAATATAATAGCTAAACCTAGGAAAGCCTTATATAAAGATTAATAGGAGGACTTTAATAATTATCGAATTTAATTCCTTAATAATAATATACTCCTTATTAGCTAAAAGGGATAAGGTAAAAAGCTTATTATTATTAACCCTAATAATAAAGATATAATAATAGACTATATTTGTTAATATACTTATAGTACCTATATTATAAGTATTTATTAGCCTAAAGCTACTTATAACCTTTTTATTATAGTATAAGTATAAAAACTAGCCCCTATAGACTTTAAAGTACTAAACTATTATATTAAGTAGTAAATAGAGTATCCTGTCTATAGACTAATATATATACCTTTAGACCTTATATATACTAAAGTCTTTGTTTTCTTAGATAGCTTATTCGTAAATAATTAGGATTTAAGTTTATAGATTAAATACCTAATTATTCTTATAGAGGAAAAGAGGGTTAATATAATAAACGGTAATTATTTTATAATATAGGGGAATATACTATACTAGAGTTCTACTAAGTATAAAAGGGTTATAAGAAGTATTTTAGCCTTTAAGATTTATAGTCTTATAGCTAGCTTCGATACTAGCTTCGTCTTATATTATAACCTTATTTATATTATCTCCCGTTTATACCTCCTACTACTATTAATCATCGTTTATATAGACTTATACTTATTAAACAAGTACTTAGTTAAGATAAGTATAATAATAGAAAAATAACTAATAATCGATCTATTAGCCCTATAATAATCGTATAAAAAGAGGAAGATTAAGGAGGTTTAGTAGATTAATAGTTATAATAATCCTACTAATACTTTAACGAAGGCTATAGCTAAAAATATACTATACTACTTAGTCGATAATAGGCGTTTAGAGATTTAAGTCGGAGTATAGGTTAATCGTAAGAGGTAGGAAGGAATAAGGTAGGGAGGAGAAAACGGGGATAAAAAAGAGAGTCGAGTATAAATATAATTATAGGCTAAAGGTACGCCTTGCCTTATAGGAGGCCGCGGACCCTATAAGGGATCCGCGGGTCCTATTCCTAGGGTAGTAGGCCCTAGCCCTATAGTATATATAAATAGCTAGTATATACTCTTATATTCTAGATATTAATATTACTATTTATAATATATATAATTACTTAATAAAGCTATTAGTTTATAAAAAACCTCCGATATTAATATAAATCGACTCTATATAAATAGCCTAGTTATTAACTTAGAAATTATTTATTATAAACCCTATAATAAGTTAATCCGCCTTAAGTAGTACTATAATTACTTTTAGTATAATTATATTTCTAAATACTATTAAGAAGATCCCTATTATAGTTATTATAAAACTATTCTATATAATAATAGGGAAGGGTTTTACCCTATTAATAAAAGGGAATATCCTTAGTATTACCTTCTTTATAATAATACTTATACTACTTAAGTACGCAAAAACCTAATCTTCCGCCGATAATAGAAAAGGGCTAAGGCTAATTACCTACTATACCCTTAGCGTTTTTAAGAACCGCCTATAATCCGATTATCCTCCTCCTATTATTTAATCCCCTTTATTAATACTAATAGCTTTATATAAGTCTTATTTTATAAATAACCCTATTAAGGCTTTTTTAAAACCTTAACTATATTCTAAACCTTAACCTAGTCAGCTTTTAACCTTTTAACCTAATTATTATTATTTCCTTTTAGGACTTAATCCTAAATCTAGTACTATTCGAAGGTTTTTTAATATAGGGTATTTTAATAGTTTAGGGTAGTTTTACCCCCTTAGGACCTCCGCCGCTTATACTATTTCCTCCTCTTAGAGAACTACTACCCCTTATAGGAGTTCTAGTATAAGGGGTATTAAAGGAGAATAAAATAATTATAATAATAAGGAAGGTTTATTCTTTACTATATTCTATACCTAGCTTACCCTTTTTATATAATTACTATTTTTTATATCTTTAACTTAATTCCTATAATAATTATAACCCTTATTTAGAATATTTAGTATTTAAATTATTTTACTTACTTTACCCTTTCCTCTTTTATTAATTATAATATTATTATATTCTAGGAGTTTTAGCTTAACCCGTATAAATACCTACTATTCCCAAGCCTTATTCTCTATTATTTTATTTAGGGCTTAGAGTATTTATTTATATTTATAAATAGTATAATATTCGGTTTTAAAACCTAATCCTTATAAAAATATAATTAGAATATCCTTTTATAATAGCCTTTATATTCTCTTCTTATACTCTTTACCCCTTAGGATTTCTACTAGCTTTATTCTTTTCTTACCTTAACTACTCCTTAATTACTCCCCGGTTATTATTTAGGGATTTTAACTCCTATTACCCCTTATAGAATATTTATAACTAGACCTTATTCTATATTTATACCCTTTTTAATACTATATTTTTACTTAGTTTTAAGCTTTTTATACCCCCGTATAAGGTTACGTAAGAGGTTTATAACTACCGAATTAATACGATTAACCTTTTTTAGGCTACCCCTTTTAGCCTTCTTACTTTCTTTAAACCCTATTTAACTCTTTATAACTCCGATTATATACTATAAACTACCTTCTTTTATACTACCCTCCCCTTAGAGTCTAAGCCTATTTATTATTAAAAGTTTTTTAATTCTAATATCCTCCTTATAAAGGCTAAGAATCGCCTTCTTTCTTTTTATATTTACTCCTCCTTATCTAAAGAAATCGACTTTTCTATCGCTTAGTTTTATATTAAATTAAAAGCTATAGTAATTATTATTATCTTATATTACCCTTATTTATTTAAACCCCGAATAATCCCCTAGTAGACTCCTAAAATAATTAGTATAATTAGGTTTATTAAGAGGAATTATTATTATTAGTATATAAACCCGATAAACTCTAATTAAAAGGATTATTAGAAAGTAATATTTACCCTTAAAAAATCTATTTATACTATTAAAAAGGATATATAAAGGGATTTTTTTATATTAGCTTTTTTAAATCCTTAATAAATAATAGTTTATAACCTAGTAGGCTTACTTATATAATTAAGCCCCTTTTAAGCTAGCCTATATACCTCCCCTTATAGCCTCCCCTAATAATCCGCTTACCTTAGACTTTATAAGGAAAGTCTATTTTTTAAACGATAAGTTCTTTCCTTACCCCCTAACTACCCCTCCGCCTCTTAAGCTTAATAATCTATTCCCTATATTTAATATTTTTTTAATTATTATAAATTCTAATATTTATAAGGTACTTTTTAGTATTTCCTTATAGAAGTCTATAGGCCCTAATAATATTCTAATTAGCTTTCTTAAGGGCTATAACCCCCCCTTATTATTATTCTTATTAGACTCTTATAAGGCTATATCTTCTAGGCTTACTTTTACTCTATATATAAAGTTTTTAATATTATAATCCTTTATAAATAGGGTAAGTTATCTAAGGTTTACTAGACTCTAGGGGGCTACCGGCTAATCTTCCTCCTAAATATAGTTAATAAAGTCCTTAAATCTATCCTTATAAAGCGTATCTCTATAGCTATAGAATTATAGGGTATCCTATTATTTAGTTAAATAGGTAACTACCCCGGATAATTAATAAATAGCGTATTACTTCTTCTTACTAAGATTATCCGGATAACCTAAAGCCTTCGGGGCTTAGTTTTCCTACTTATACTTAATATAATAGGGGCTTTTAATTATATTTTATACTATAAGCTTATATAAATACTTAACTATCTTGGTTTTCCTCCCTAAATCTTAGTTTCTCTTCGCTCCTACCTTATAGACTAATTATTTTACTTATATATTAATAGTATTCTTTTAAACCCTATTTTTATTCTAAGAAGGGGTACTTTAGGGGTTTGCCCTATTACTTATCCTTTTTATTCTTTATATTTCCTTCTTATACTAATACTTTAAGTATCGGAGGTCTTTTATAGACTAATTACTTAATTATATAATTATATATATTATAAATAATAATATTAATATCTAGAATATAAGAGTATATACTAGCTATTTATATACGCTATAGGACTAGGGTCCGCTACCCTAAGAATAGGACCCGCGGATCCTTTATAGGGTCCGCGACCTCTTATAAGACAAGGCATACCTTTAGCCTACGATTATATTTATACTAGACTCTCTTTCTTACTATAATCCGCTCCCTCCTACCCTTTTTTTCCCTTCCCTATATAATTAACCTAAGCTTCGACCCGAATATCTAAACGCCTATTATTAATTAAACGGTATAGCGTATCGTTTATTATAGCCTTTATTAAGGCGTTAATAGGGTTATTATAATTATTAATCTAATAAACCTTCTTTATCTCCCTCTTCTTATACGATTACTATAGGGCTAATAGATTAATTATTAGCCGTTTTTCTATTATTATACCTATTTTAATTAAGTACTCGTATAATAAATACGAGTCCGTATAAACGATAATTAATAATAGTAGGAGGTATAAACGGGAGGTAATATAAGTAAGGTTATAGTATAAGGTATAGTTAGTATTAAAACTAGCTATAAGACTATAAATCTTATAGGCTAAAATACTTTTTATAACTCTTTTATACTTAATAGAACTCTAATATAGTATATTTCCCTATATTATAAAATAACTATTATTAATTATATTAATCCTCTCTTCCTCTATAAGGATAATAAAGTATTTAATCTACGAACTTAGGTTTTTATTATTCGTAAATAAGCTATTTAAGAAGATAAAGACTTTAGTATATATAAGGTTTAATAGGATATATATTAGGCTATAAGTCGAATATTCTATTTATTACTTAATATATTAATTTAGTATTTTAAAATTAATAGGGGCTAGCTTTTATACTTATACTATAATAAAAAGATTATAAGTAGTTTTAGGCTAGTAAATACTTATAATATAGGTATTATAAGCGTATTAACGAATATAACCTATTATTATATTTTTATTATCGGGGTTAATAATAGTAAGCTTTTCTTCTTATCCCTTTTAGCCAATAAGGAGTATACTATTATCGAGGAGTTAGATTTAATAACTATTAAAGTCCTCTTATTAACCTTTATATAAGGCTTTCCTAGGTTTAACTATTATATTAGCCTTACCTAATTCCGCCTCCTTTATTATAAGGAAGTCTATTATTATAATAAACCTAGTATTATTTATTTATAAAGTATAAATAATAAAATACCCTATAGTACCTATTTTATCTTTTATTATAATTAAAAGGTATAGGTTATATAATAGGGTTATTTAAAGGTTCTTATAAAAATATCCCTAGTATATTTTAAACTAGTATATTCTAGCTTTTATAATACTATATAATAGCTTAACGATTTATAAAAGTATCCTCTTAAGAAACTTTTTTTTAAGCTTATAGGGTAGTTTAATAATAATATAGTATTATAAGGGGGTTTTTAATTATAAATATACTTATATAATATCCTTAAATACAAGGGTTATTCCTATTTAATAAAATAATAGTATAAGAGTAAAAAGGAATCGTTAATTACTTTATAAAATTATAAGTAATTAAGTTAATAAAAGCTCTTTCTTATAATTATTATAATTTTAAATAATAAAATATAATTTCTTATATAGTTTATTAGTATTAATACCCTTAATTTTATAGATTAAATACGTATAAAAAATATAAGTAGGGTAGTTATCCTTATCGAGGGTAATTAGTATAATAATTCTAGTATTTAAAAGAATAATAATTTTAATATTATTAGATTTTTTAAAAGGGCTATTAGGAATTATAATCTAGTTATTATTATAAAAACGGAGGTAAAGCTTTATAATTATTTTCTTATATTCTATTATAAATATAATAATAAGGGGCTCCGAATCCGAAAAAGGTTAATATAGGATTATAATAATAAGCTTCTATAAGAACTTTATATATATAAAAGTAGGAGTTAAATCTATTACGCGCTAACTACCTTAGTAGCTACCAACCCCGTACGCGGACCTCGGAGAAACCTGCCCCGAGTCCTTATTATATAATCTAGACCTCGCTACCCGTATATAAAGGCAGCGGGATTCCCTCTTCTATTTCCTCTTTTCCTTCTTCTCTTCTTTAGCTTAGAATCTTCGTATAGAGTACTTTAATATATTTACTTATTATCTAAGGCTATTATACTATTCTAAGCTTTTTTTCCTCGTTAATAAGCGTTTAATAAATACGTATTCCCTTTTACGTTTTATAAAGACGGAAAATACTATATAAGACTAAGAATTAAACCCTATAACCGATAAAAAAGTCCGCTACTTTACTAGACTTACCTTAAAGACTCCCTAGTAGGAATCCTCGGTAGAAGAATTAGATTAAAACCCCTTGCCTACCCTAAAAGGACTAGAGTAATTAAACCTAGACTTAGCCTAAATCCCCTTACCCTTAATAGAAAACCCCGATTAAAATCCTATAGAAATAGCTTCCTCCTCCTTAGCCTAGCCGGACGTTTAGGTATTACTTATAGAGATAGTAGCCCTTAAGGTAAAAAAGGCTTAATAAGACCGTATAACCGCCGATTCTAACTATTCCTCGAGAATAGCCTCTACCGCGTTTAGGGGGCCTTCTACCTTAAACTTTATACCTACTAGTAAAGTAGTATAGAAAGACTTTACGATTATTAATAACCCTAACCTAGAATACTTAAAGAAGGCTAAATCCTACTATAAGGATATTAAGACCTTTACGGGGAAGAAGGGCGAGTTTAATACCTTCCTTATTAAGCTTAAAAATAAAATATAGACTAATTACTCGACGTTTCGTAATAAAAAAGATTAGATATTATTCTTATTTTAGAGCCTAGAGGGTAGAGTATAAAAAACGCTAGAAACCTACTATAAGTCTAAGGAGTATTCTTACTCTTACCTAGTAGAAATAATATAGAGTTTAGAATTAGCCTTTAAGAACCTAAATAAATTTTAAGAATTAGTCGATTATTTTTAAGGGCTTTATTATTCTCTTATAGGTAAATAGGATATTTCTTAATTTATTATAGAATTCGATAATATTATAATAAAGGCTTATACTCTAATAGACTAGTTAAAGTATATCCTCCTAAAGTATTTATTAACCGATTTTAACCCTAGGCTTTTATAGCTATTTAAGAACGCTTAGATCTTCTACGAGGAATACTATAAAGTTATTAAAAACGTAGTCTTTTATTACTAGTAGTACTCCCAACCCTCGACTTATACGCTTTATAGTAATTCCTTAGCTATTAATAAGAAAGAGAAGTATTCTATCGACTCGAAGAGGAAAGGCTAGGCCCTCTTTAAGGCTAAAAAGAAAGTTTACTAGGATAATAATACTTATTTTATATATAGTAAGAAGGGTTATTAGGCTAAGGATTACCCGGATTAACCGAAAGTTATAGGCTTTTAACGATTAGGTATACTACTTATAAATAAGTAAGAAAGCTCTAATAACGAGGAGTCGGGAAAAGACTAAGGCTATTAAAAGTCTCCGTAATAGTCTTAAAAGTATTATCTAAAAAGGAAAGTTTAGGGAAATCCTTTACTATTAATAGTATAATTTAGATTAATAGTATTAGGCTTTAAGCCTTTACTCTTTATAATACTAGAGTAAATACCCGCCTCCTTATATTCCGCCGATTTACTAAGAAGGCTATAAAAAGCCTTAGTACTAAACTCGTTTTTACCCGCCTAATCCCTCTTATTAACTTCTAAGGCTACGAAGCCGGTATTATATATTAGTACCTCGTAATAACCCTTATAATTAATAGCTACTCGTTTCCTCGGGAGACGTTCTAGGTTACCGACTATAATTAGGATATTTTTATTAGACTTTACTAAATAGCCGAAAAATACCTCCTTCTTAATTATTTTACCTATAAGCTTATATAGCCTAATAACCTACTAGCCCTCGTTAAATACTCCCTATTTATTATTTTATAGGGCCTACCCTAAGGGAGTTAATAAGTTAACCCTACCGTATAAACTAATACTAAACGCCGAAATAAGCTTTTAAAGGAGGATAAGCGCTAGTATAAAATCCTATAATATTCCTAGACTAATCTTAATATTACCTTCCTAACTAGTCCCCCGAAGAAAAAGACTATAATACCCCGACTTAATAACCCGACTAATCCCGATATTATTATACTAAACGACTTATTACTCTAGGTAAAATTAATTATAACCCTCTAAGCTAACCCCCGTAGGAAATATTAAGAGGAGCTAGAACTACTAATACCGACTACCCTAATCCCCCTCGAAGATAATAACGATAGCCCTAACCCCTTTATAGTAGGGATCGCCCGCCTAAGCCTAAAGAATATTACCTATAAAGGTTAGAAGATTCCTTTCCTAGCGGGCGAAGACCTAGAATACATTACCCTAGTCTATAGTATAATTCCTTCGGCCTTCTCGTATCTCGAGGGCTTCTTTAGTAAGAAAGAGGCGTATACCCTAGTAGACTACCGCCCTAGCTATAACGTTAAACTCGAGCTTAATAAGCCCCTAAACCCGGCTAGCCCTCCCGTATATAGGATACTAGTTAAATACCTACCGTTAGAAAAAGAGACTATTAATTATTTAAAAAAGATCGGATTTATTAAGCCTAATACTAATCCTTATACTACCCTTATCCTTTTTATACTAAAGCCCTACTCGATAGCCTACTATTTTTATATTAACTACTATTAGATAAATAACTACCTTAAGGGCCGAGTCTTACCTATACCTTTTCTAAAGAGTATTACCTTTTAATACTATTCTACTTAATACTTTTCTAAGATCGATATTATCTAGGCCTTTTATTAACTCTACCTTAACCCTAACTCCGAGTATTTAATAATATTCTATATAAGATTTAGTATATACTATTAGAAAATCCTCCCCTTTAGTTTAAAGGTTAGGCCTACTTAATTCTAGAACTTTATTAATACGTAATTTTATAACCTACTAGACTACTATACTAGTACTTACGTAGATAATATACTAATCTACTTAGATAATAATAAAGAAGAAGTCTACTAGTAGGAGACTCGCGAGATTATCTAGCGCCTATACTAAGCGAATTTTTAGGGAGATATTAAAAAGTCCTATTTTAATATTACTAAGGTTAATTACCTCGGTATAATACTAAAAGTAGGCCTCGGGCTTAGTATTAATCCCTATAAAATATAAGTAATCTCCGACTAGAAATTTAAGGACCTTTACGATTATAAGGCTATATACTCCTTTCTTAGCCTTTATAACTTTATTTAGGTCTTCTACTATTATACTAATAATACCGCTAAACGTTTAAACTATTTACTAAAGAAGGATTCGGAGTTTTCCCTCGGATTCGACTAATATAAGGCCTTTACCTAGTTTAAAAAGCTCGTTATAAAAGCCCCTATCCTTATATTCTTCCGACCCGAACTTTTAACCTATCTTAAGACTAATACCTCCCGTAATACTATAGCTAGAGTTCTCTAATAGTAATAGCCTAATAATAAAACCTAGAAACCGACTAGCTTTTTCTCTAAGACTATAGCCCCCGCTAAATAAGCCTATTTAATCTAGGACTATAAATTCCTTATAGTTATATAAAGCCTCGAATACTTTTACCCCGAGCTCCTAGGGTAGAAATTCGACGTTATTACTAATTATAAGGCTCTTATCTACTTTATAATTAAAAGGCTCTTATTTATCCGATAAGTATACTAGTCCGACTTTTTAGTTTAATTTAATATATACTTCTTCTACCGCCCTAGCCGTTTAAACGTAATCGCCGACGCTTTATTATAGAAGACTATAAAGCTCCCGATAGTTAAGGCTAAAGAGAAAGAAGAGCGTATATTTAGTATAATCTTATTAAATAAGCTTAGATTCGACTTACTTATAACCCCTAGTCTAGCCCCTATAACTATTAACTCTATTACGATTAGTATAGAAACCACGCTTATAGGCGCGGATTTAGCTAACCTAATCTAATAAGAGAATATAATATAAGGACTCGGCTAATAAGGGAGCTAATTAATCGTACTAGAGAAGTTAACTAATAGTATTTTTTTATAGATTACCCTTATCCGTACTACCTATAAGCCTATAATCTTCGTATATAATAGTTAGAATAAAATACTTAGGCTTTTATAATAGGATTATTATTAGCCGAATATAAAGTAAAACGTTTATCGCTATATTTATAATTATTATAACTACTAAAGGAATAAAATCCCCTATAATAAAACCCCTAGACTCCTTTACCTACTATTAATCCTAACTTTTATTTAGGAATATATAGCTTATAATAGAAAGATAATATTATAAGATTACTATAGGTATAATTATATCTAGACCTTCGTCTATAAGCTTAGTAGGATTATTATTACCCTACCCGGTAAGAAGAATAATACTATAGAAATCCTAATAGTATAGTATTTTCGCTTATTATATTACTTCTTTAGGATACCTTTTATCTAGATTATAAATAATACTAGGCCCTTTATATTAGTATTCCTTACTAAGATTAATTATTTAACCGGAATAAAGTATTAATACGGTAGTACTCTCTACCCTTAAATATAAGGAAGTATCGAAATTATAAATTAATACCTAGATTAACGCCTATAGTTTTATATTAGGAAGTATTAAAACGATTAGAGCGACTATTTACTAGCCCTCGACTTCGTATATAATTCCTCCTAGTATGCCTTAATTAATATAGCCCTATTAACTATAGTACTCGGTAAGAATATATAGAACCCGCTCGCGATTAATATTACTATAGACCTAGAAAACTACTTTACGCCTATAACTATCGTACGGGATTTAGTATAAAAGGCCTAGGTAGTATAATAATAGGCTTAATAAGTATTAATAATAGCTTAGAATTAATAAAAAAAGTAAGCCGATAAGAAACGGTAGCCTATGGATTTTACGATTAATAATAAAGTCTTCCTTAATAGAAAAGGGTTTAGTATAATCGCTCCGACTACCTAATTTAACGTATAATAGTCTAGCCCCTTTATAATTACTATAAAAAAGGGGTATAGTTATATTCTAGACCTACTAGACTCCTATAAAATAACGAACCTCTTCTATACTAATCGGCTATAAAAAGCGGCTATTAATCTATTACTTAATTAAATTTAGCTACTACTTATACTTAATAAAATTAATAGTATACCCGAGTAGGAGGTTAATTAAATCCTATAGAGTAGAATTACCGGCTAATAGTAATAACTCGAATATTAGGTTACTTAGTAAGGCTATAACCCCGATAATACGTAGTACCCCGCGAGAAACTTCCGGTATACGCTAATAGCGCTAAAGTAATATTACGATTAGTAGCCTACTACCCTAGGACTTCCTATTAATTTATAATATTAGATTAAGGCTATAGTAGTAGACGAAGACTACGTAAAAGATAATTACGATAATATTATAGCCTTTATAGGAAGAATAGCATATACCTATAGGTATTAACCTTAATACGTATATTAAGGCCTTAGTTAGGGGGTAATATTACGCGCTAACTACCTTAGTAGCTACCGACCCCGTACGCGGACCTCGGAGAAACCTGCCCCGAGTCCTTATTATATAATCTAGACCTCGCTACCCGCGTATAAAGGCAGCGGGATTCCCTCTTCTATTTCCTCTTTTCCTTCTTCTCTTCTTTAGCTTAGAATCTTCGTATAGAGTGCTTTAATATATTTACTTATTATCTAAGGCTGTTATAAAATCTATATATATAGGAGTCGTATTTATATAAGTAGGTAAAATAGGGTTTTTATTTTTAGGGTAGGTTTTAAAATAGGGCTTTATATATATAATCCTAAAGGAACTTAAGCCTTATAGTATTTCGAGGAGTACCTTTTTATTATTTATTTAGAAAATATAATAAGGCCTATACTAGCCCTTCTTTTCTTAATATACGAGTATTAGAGAACTAAAGTATAACTATATTAGGAAGAGTATTATAGTATTCGTATTACCCGACTATAGTATAATAATAACCTTATATAATATAATAGCGTTTTATACCGCCTTTAGCGCTTTTATAATAGTATATATATATTTTACTATAGATTATAAGGGTACTAAGTCTATTATAAGCCTAGGATATATATTAAAAATAAGGAGGGTTAGTACGAGTTTATTTAGGCTAATAGTATTATTAATCGCTTTAATACTACTTATAGTATATTCTCCTAGGAGACTCTTCTTATCTTATCTCGAAGAATCTTATACGTATATTAGAGGGGATTATAATACTATTTAACCTTATTAATACTCTAGTAGGCTTTAATAAGTACTTATTAATAAGTAATCCTATATAATTATACTTTAGCTTAGAAGTCTTATATAGTAAAAGTAATCCTTATATTATATACGAGGAAGTCTAGAGGTCCGAGGTATATATTAATCTAATATACCTTAAGAGCTTATTATACTTATTCTACCGAGTTATTTTTAAGGAATCGTACTATTTAAAAGGAGGTAATAGTATTTATAAGGTAAAGAATATTATACCCGTTTAAATAAAGGATATTTATAATAACCTTATAATTAAAATTATAGTTATTATATAAGGAGAACTTAAAATAATATAATACTAAGCCTTTAACTTAATAATAATAGTATACTTTATAGATTTCTTTTAAAGCCTTATATAAGACCTTATAATTAGTATTATTTAGAATATCGTATAGGTATTAAATTAATAAATACCTAAAATATTAATAAAGTCAGCGTATTTCGATATTAATAAAGAAGATAATTATACTAGGCTAATAGCGATTTAAGAAGAACTAAGGATACCCCTAGTAGAAGACTATAAGTACCTTATCGCCGTTTTAAAGTACTATATAACCCTATAGAATATTAAGATAGTATTTAAGGTACTATATATCCTAGAGATATATAAAAAATAGGGTTTTAATTTTAAGGATATAAAATTCGATTCTATTAATAGGGGTCTTAAGCTATACTAATTCAAAAGAGGTAATCGGGGGCTTATTACTAAAGGATATTTTTATAATACCTTAGGTTACCTCGTTAAAATATATATTAGGTTATTCTCTTTATAAGGCTAAAAACTAAGGTTTACCTATAGTCGAATTCTATATTATTTTAGTATTAGGGATAATACCTTAGAATACCTATAAAGAGTATTTCTTAAGGGTATAAGCTATTATAGGCTCCGGGGTAATAGTAATATTAGTATATATAAGAGTATAATTAGCTATTATAATAATACGGAGGTTTATAGTATTTATAATAATAAGTATTTAAAAACTATAATAGGTTATTTTATTATAAAAAAAAGCTATAAAGGTCTATTATCTATTATCCTTATTATTATTATTATTATTATCCTTAGCCTTAATAAGGTATTTATTATCCTTAAATTCGTTTCCTTCGTAATTAGCGAGGAAGGTAGAGAATTACTTTTAGCCTATAGATTTACTATTATACGCCTATTAATTCTTAAATCTTATATACGCCTACTTTCTCTTTTTAGGTATATATTAGTATAAATAATAGCCTTACTTTCTATAAACGTAATAGTACTTATTTATAAGTATATATATAGGCTAAGTCTAACGTTATTAATTTAGTCTCCTACTAATACTATTAAACTTTCTATTTATTAGGAAGGTCCTTAGGGCTTTTTTAAAATCGAGAGAAGTATATAAATCCCTATAGAATTCTTAGAAATTACTTAAGGACTTAAATAGGGCTATTTTAAATACGGGTTCTCCTCGGTAGGCTTTTTTTATTATAAAAAGTAAATCTTTATTATTACTTTTATTACTAAATAGGGTATATTAATAATAGTATAGCTTAGTTATAAGGAGGTTAAAAACCTAGATTTATATTTTATTAGGGTTCTTATTCTAAATCCTACTAAATAAAGTATTAAATTAATTATTATTATAAATCTCCTTATTATACCTAGTATAAAAGTACTCTTATAATATATAATATTACTCGGAGAATAAAGAAGTATATTTCTTCTATATAATAAGAAAATAAAATTACTATACCTTACCCTTAAAAATATATAGGAAAATAGTATAAAATTCGCATAGTATAATATTAAGAGTATAGTACGTATTTATAAACTATAGGACCTTATTATTAAGAAGGTTATATACTTAGCTAGTAAAGTTTTACTCTTTATTCTAAAGCTTTATAAAGCTAATAGCTTTAAAAGTATTAATTTATATAGGCTATATAAATATAGGCGAAAGGTTATAGCTAAAATTATAATTATTATTATAATATTTATTATTAAGGTTATTATTAGGCCTAATAAGCATAAATCCAGGGTTATAATCGAATTTAATAGTACTCTTTACTAGTATATAATACTATAGACTAAATAGTATTTATACTTATTTCTATAGACTCGCTAGGGTTAATCTACTAGGCTAAGGTAGTCTCCTTATAGGGTTATATCCGAGAATAGGAGGGTACCCCGATTATTTTAATAGTATTTTAATTCCTTAGGTTTTATAGTTATTTCTATTCGGGTCCTCCTAATCCCTATTTTATTATTTTTATTACCCTTCGATAATACTATTATATAGGGGGTTATTAGTATTAAGGACCTAGGAATATTATTATATTAAGGACTTAGGAATATTATTATATTTTATTAGGCGCGGGGATTATTAATATTAATGCGGGAGGCTATAAAAGAGGTAATAAGGATTATAGTACTTTATATAGCTTTATACGTTTAAGAAAACGCTATTAATACTTATAGGCCTAATAATACGGAGATAATTTTATTATAAGGAGTTCTTATTTATCCTATATTAATAACCTTTCGGCCTACTATAATTAGACGAGTAAGAGGATAATACGGTTCCTCTAAAGTCCTATATATATACCTTAAAACCTAAAGAAATTATAAAGGGTATAGTATAGTTTAATATTTATATTCTCGAAAATAAAAGTATTCTAGCCCTCGAAATTATAAATATATATTTCCTAAAGGAGAGCCTTATTCTTTTTTATTTTCCTACTATAATTATACTTAAAAAATTAACCTAGTATAAACGAGTTTAATTCCCTAGGCTTAGCTATTTATAGGTTAATAGTATTCCTAAAGATTATTCTTTTATTAAACTCTATAATTACTAGGTTAAGCTTAAAAAGCCTTAATATATCCTCTACTAAGAAGCCTATCCGCTTAAAGAGGGATACTATAGTAAATACTTTATTCCCCTCCTTACTTCTTAGTACTAGTCCTACTTCCTCCTACGTTATAATAATAGTATAATAATAGTATTTAGGGGGGGATAATAGTATTTAGGGGGGGGAGTCTACTTAGAGAGCTTCTAGTCCGCTTATAATTAGTTAAGCGGGAAGCGTGATTTATTATAATCCGTTCTATTCTAATAGTCTAGGTTTATACGTTATTAGACTATTCCGATAGTATTAACGTATAGCCCGTTATTAAAATAGGGGAGGTAAGCTATAGTATTATAACCTAGATAAAGTCTTTTTTTTTAATTATTCTACTACTCTATACTAATAAAAAGATTAATTAGTATTAGAGGTTTCTTATAGACTAATTACTTAATTATATAATTATGTATATTATAAGTAGTAATATTAATATCTAGAATATAAGAGTATATACTAGCTATTTGTATACGCCGTAGGGCTAGGGTCCGCTACCCTAAGAATAGAACCCATAGATCCCTTATAGGGTCCGTAACCTCCTATAAAGCAAGGCGTGCCTTTAGCCTACGACTGTATTTATATTAAGAAGGTTATTAGGGTTATCCCTATAGGCTTTATAAATAATACGAATATTATTAGTACTAGTTATACCCTAGCCTAGGTCTAAGCTTAATTTACTTAGGCCTAGGGGGTTTACTAGGATTAAATAATAGAGTATAAAATATCCTTTTAGCCTTTTAAGAGTAAACTCCTCTATTTTATAAAAGCCTACTAAGCGGATACCTTATTATTAATCCTCGATAGGGTATTAATCGCCTCTATTTAGGAGGCTTATATACTTAGTATATAAATTTACTATAAGCTTTAGTAAAAAGCCTACTTTTAATATTTTTAATAAAAGCTTTAAAAGTAATAGTTTATACTTATTAGCCTTATTATTTTAACCTAGGGCTTTACCCTTCCCCGTATTAAAAAGGTTTATATTAAGGTTAGTTATATTATTATTACCTATAACTTCCTTTATTTTATCCCCCTTATACTAGTTAGAAAAAACCCCTCCGGTTAAACGATTAAAAATTTAGCTAAGGTTTAAGCGTATTACCTTTATACTATTATTAAAGCCTACCGTATAATACCTAGCTATTATATAAAGATTAAAGTATATATCCCCCCCTTTAATATTTACTTTACCTATTACTTTATATATACTTATTAATTCCTCGAATCCTAAGGGTTTATTATTATTATCCGCTTAGTTATTAATCGGGTTATTTATTAACTTTACTCTTATAATAATCGCCCCCCTATTACCCCTTATATTACCCTAGGGGAGACTTAATAAGCCCTTGTTTCCTAAATAGGCTTTAGGAGTACTAGATTTTAGTTTTATAAACTTTTAAACCTTTATTTTTAAAATAAATAATAAGCCTACTAAGTATTTTAAGAATAGTATTTTAAATAGTATAATTAATCCTATAATTATACTATAAACTCCCCCCCTTAGCTTTATCTGGGTATTCTCCTTATAAAGTATATATTTTTCCTAAAGTTCCTTAATAGCCTCCTTATTTAATTCTATACTAATAGGATTAGTCTTAATAAATTCCTTTTTACCTATTATATTCTTATTATATTATTACCTTTTTACTTATATAGTTTAAGTAAAAATAAAATAATAAAGTATATTTTTCTCTGTTATTACTTTATTATTTTATAATATACTCTCTTTTTATATACTCTAATTACCCCCTTAAAGGATTAAGTAAACCTTATCCGAGTATTCTAGTATAAGTCTTATACTAGCCTTCTTATTAAATAGGTTTCCTTTTTATAATATTTATACTAATTTAACCTTACCTTAGAATTATATAGGCGGAAAGATTTAAAACCTTTTTAAGATTATTATTATCTTTTCTATTATTATTAAATATTCCCTACTTATTTAACCCCTAACCCTTTTTTATTATCTTAACCCTTATATAACCCCCTATATTAACCTTTCTAGGGAGTAATCATACCTCCGTTTTAGTATCCCCGCCCTAAGTATCCTAGCCTTAGTCTCTCTTATTATTTTTTACTTTTTCGCTAGCTTTTTAGCCTTTTCCTAACCCTTTTTTAAGGGTACTATAGGCGGAGTTCTATTACCCCCCTTTATTACTATTATCTTATTCCCTATTCTACCTTTCCCTACTATTATTTTCCTCTTCCCTTTCCTCGTACTATTTCCTTTATTATCCTCCTTATTTTTCTCTTATCCTTCTTTTTACCCCTTTATTACTCTTTTAATACCCTTTTATACTTTCGCCTACTTCTTTTACTTTATTATATTCTTTAAAAACCTAAGGTTCTCTCTTATATTCTTATATAGCCTTTTAATTATTTAGTATATAGTTTTTAGCTTATTTCCGAATAGGGGGTAATTTAATATATATTTATTAATATTAAATTCCTAATTAGGGATTTTTTTATTATTAGGTTTATACGCGAAAAGTATATTATTATTTATTACTTAAAGTATTATTTAATTTATCCCTTTTTAATCTATTAAAAGCGAGTCTTAATCCGCTTTTCTACCTATTTATTACCCTTTAATTATTCCTTATTCGCCTTTATCTACTTTTTTAATTACTTATTAATTTAATTAAAAGACTATACTATATACTTAATAAAGCTAAGGATTTATTAAATAATAACCCTATTATCCTAAATAAGTATAATATATAATAATAAAGGGGGTATAAGAGGTATATTTAAGGGGTAAAGGTAATTTAACTAGTTTTAATACTCTATATTAAGGGTAGGGATTAGCCTTATAAATCTACTATTTTATAATAGCCTTATAATTATACTTATTATTAGTATTATTATTATTATTATTAGTAGGGTAGGAGTAATAGGCTTAAATAGGTTTATAAACGCCTATATAAGTATTAACTAGGGGTATATAGCCTTATCCTACTCCTTTTTAATAATAGTATATAACTCCCTAGTAAGCTTTTAAAACTATTATTCTATTAGCTTTCCCCGGTTAAACCTTATTTATACTATTTACCTTAGCCGAGTTTAAGAACCTTTTTTATTTAATAAAGGCTATTAGTTCTACTACCTTTTAGGCTAATACCGGTAATATTAACTATTATTTATTAATACCTTTTTTATTCCCTATTTACTCTTCCTTCTAGTCGATTCTTACTTTTTTATAATACTAGTATACTATAGTATAAGAATAGTAATTAATTAATCGAGTATCTACTCTTTATTAACCCTTATTCCTCGCTTCTTAGCTAGACTCTAATCGCCCCCTAATCCTACTATTATTTACTTATTTTTTTAATCCTAAAAAAAGAAGCCCCTTTTAATTAAATATAAAATATATAGGCTATAGGGGATATTATATAATTTATTAGGCTTTACTAGCTAAGTATATATAATAAAGGCTAAACTAACTATAGGGTATTTATTAATTATATATTTTTCTAGTATTATTCCCCCTATTACCCTTATAATTATTTTTTCTCCTTTAAAGGAAAGGGTAGAAAATACTTACTAAGGTAATAATAATAAAGAAAAAAGAAAAAAAGGGAGGAGGGAGGAGTAATCGAGGTTTTTATAGTATCTTTTCTACTATACCTTACTACTTTTATATTAGCTTCCCGGACTAGGTTTTCTTTTCTCTACTCCTTCCCTCCTCTTTTTCCCTACCTACCCCCCCCCTCCTCTCTTTCTCTCTTTTTTTATATAATCTATAAGACTACCTAAGTAATCGGCCTATCCTATTATACGTTCGTTTACTCCTACCCTATAGCCCCCCTTAGGGGCCTAGGGCCCTACTTTTACTCTACTATTAGGGGGTTTTACCCTACCTAGGGATTTTTCCTACTTAGTATAATAGCGAGGTTCTAGAAGCCCTTTAAGGCCCCTAGAGTAGATTTAATAAAAAAATAAATATAAGCCCTAATTTAAAGAAGTATTAACTATTTTTAAGATAAGTAATAACTTATTATAATAAAAAGAGGGGAGAGGGATAAGCTTAAGCTTATTATTATTATTATCTTTATTATTATTACTACTATTATTATTATTAAGAGTAAGCTATTATTTATTATTATTATAGCTAATACTATTATTATTACTATAGTTACTATATTTACTACTATTATTATAACTACTATAACTTAATAATAGTAGTATTATAAGAGTAATTAAGCCCCGATTAGAATAAGTATTAACTATTTTTAAATTCTAATTAATATTTTCTTAATTCTCGCTTAAATATAACTCAAAATTATAATAAGATCGGTTTAAACTTATAATAATAGGGATAATAATAAGGATAATAGTAATAATAGTATAAAAAGAGAAAAAACAATATTAGAGAATTTTTAATTTAGGGTTATAGACTATTATAAGGTTATATAGGGCTAGGGCCTTTAGCTACCTACCTTATCCTAGTTCGTTTTATTTAGTATACTTATAGATTTTTTTTAACTCGACTTAGTCTTTTTCTTCTACTTTTCTATTTATTTTTTGCTTATATATTTTTAACCTTATTTTTCGTTTTTCTCTATTTTTTATTCTTATAAATATATAATCCTTTGTATAATAAAAATAGTACTAGGGGTAGTAAAATCCGACTGTATTTTTAACCTAATTTTAAAGTAATTTTAATATAATTCTAAAATAAGTTTAATATATTTTAACCTAAATCCCTAGAATATATAATACTATAAAATATTATATCCTAAGAATATATAATAGAATTAAGTAATATACTCTTAGGTAGAAGCTATTTAACCTTAATCCCGATTAGTCTCTAATTTAACTAAGCCTTTAAACTTAGATTAAAAAGTATTTGGGAATATAATAATAATCCTTATTACCTTTTTATTTAATTATAAAAAGAAAAGTTACTAGTATTAAAATACTTATATAATAACTTAAATAGATTAATAGAATTTTAAATAAGAGGTATAATACTATATAAATATATACTTAGTATTAGTATAACTCTAGTTTAATATTAGTATAAATCTCTTATAATTCTAATATAAAATCGAATTATTATTAACTTAATTCTAAGGGATATAAATAGGAGAATCTTGTATATTAATATTAGGTTTTATTTATATATTAAATAAAGAAAATAAGTATTTAGGACTAGAGTCGAAGTATACCCTATAAGAATATACTATTAGGAAGGGTATTTTATCCCTTTATTATTTATTAATTTATTCTTATTATCTTATATATATATATAGGAATACTAGTTTTAATTATATAGATTTATTAGGGCGTATAAATCCGCCAAATTTAGTAGGGCGATAAAAATACCTTATTAATAACCCCCCTTTCTCCTTTTTATATATATTTTTATTTAACTTAATATTAGATTAAGCTAAACTCGAAATTTATTTAATATAAAGTTAAATTTAACCTAGAGTTAATTAAATATTATTCTAATCTCCTATTATCATACTATTGTTTTCCTCCCTTTATCTTCTCTATTTTATATTAATACTTATATTCTATATAATATATCCCCTATTACCCTTAATATTACCCCTAGATAACTCCTATATAGTTCTTATTATAGTTTACGCTAAGTATAGTTATAGCTTAGCTATAGCTTAGTCTATAGTTATAATAATCTTATATTAAGAATTATATAAGGTTTAATTTTTTATAATTATATTATTCTTTTTAATTCTTATTATAATAATATTAGTTATTATTTTAATAATATTAGTTATTATTTTAATAATATTAGTTATTATTTTAATAATATTAGTTATTATTTTAATAATATTAGTTATTATAATAATAATATTAGTTATTATTATAATAATATTAGTTATTACTATAATAATATTAGTTATTATTATAATAATATTAGTTATTATTATAATAATATTAGTTATTATTATAATAATATTAGTTATTATTATAATAATATTAGTTATTATTATAATAATATTAGTTATTATTATAATAATATTAGTTATTATTATAATAATATTAGTTATTATTATAATAATATTAGTTATTATTATAATAATATTTGTTATTATTATAATAATATTAGTTATTACTATAATAATATTAGTTATTACTATAATAATATTAGTTATTATTATAATAATATTAGTTATTATTATATCTTTTTTAAAATACTACTTAAAGTACTTATTAATATACTCTTTATAAGACTCGATATTTTAGATTTAGTAAATTAAACCCATACGACTTTTTAAAGGCTCGAGTTTTTTAATAATCTTAATAATAAAAAAAGGAAAAATAATCTTAAAAATTACTTTATTAATAATAATATAAAACTATTAGGCAAGAAAAACCTTATACTATAGCTAGTAAATTAAAGATATTATTTTATTAACTTATATATTAATAGTTTATTTTACCCTATAAAGTTCTTATTAAACCTATATAATTAGATAGTAGAATCGCTTTTAAAAATACTTTATAAAATAGTATAAAGTATTAAAAGTAAGCTTTTAATACTATTTAAAGTTTAGCTTAGTTATATACTATATAAGTATAATACTTATAAGAAATAAAAGATAAAATAGGTAAAGAGTATAAGTATTATCTGATTTATAAGTATAAAAGCGCTTATAAAAAAGGTTAATATTTATAAAAATAACCTTTTTACTCTTATTAATAGTAATATTTATACTATTAGGGTTTAGAAAGTCCGGGTATTATAGAATAGACTAGGTAAAGTCGGATAGTAATATCTCGGATAATAAGACTCCCGGAGTCCCCTAATATCCCTAGAAGAGGACTCCGGATACTCTGGTACGATAAGAGGATATACGGTAAAACCTCGGGTTAATAAACCTCCCGGAGTTCCCCAAAGTCCTTAGAAGGGGACTCTAGGTATACTTATACGTATATACTATTAATAGTTTAGGACTTCTAGAGCTATAGCCTAGAGCCTTATAATATACTAACTATATTAGATTATTATAAAGCCCTAAGGTATAATTATAAACTATTATTAATACTAAAAGTATTTATTAATATAAATAATAATTACTAAAGAATAAAAACGGAGTAAATATTAGCCTATTTTAATAGAAAAGTAGAAGGAAGCCGGAGGAAAAAATCCAGGATAAAGACTAAAAGACTCCTAGGATTCCTAGAATCCCCAGAGTCCTAGAAACTCTAATATATATATATATAGACTATTTTCTATTAATTAAATAGAAAAAACATATATATATTTATAATATACTATTTATACTATTAAGTATAAGTATTATATAGAGTATACTTTTTATATTTACTACTTTTATCTTTCTATTTTAGTATATTCTCGCTTTATTAGTCCTTTCGACCTATTATTAGGTAAAAGGTACTAATATTATCCCTTTTAAGCCTTTTCTTAATAGTTTTTCTAAAAGCCTTATTTATTATTAGGTTTATTAAAAAGTCTTATTAATAATATTTAGGCTTAGTAAAATCTAACTTAGATTCTAAGTTCGAGTTATTAAAAAGTATAGACTATTAATAGTATTTACCCTAAGGTATTTATTAGAAGATAATAATTTCTATAATAAAATAAATAGGTCCCTTATTAATAATAACGTTTTTCTTAATAAAGGGCTAGACTAAAGAGTATTAGGATAAGGTTTAAAAGGGCTTATAATTTATAGGGAGAATTTCTTTAGAGTTGTTTTAATTATATAGAATTATAATTATATTTAAGAAGTTATTTACTCTATATACCTTTATATACGGGTATTTAATTATCTAGAATTAAATTATAGGTATTATATTAAAGAATCCTTCTTTATAATTTTAATACGGAGTATATTAATATAAATACTAGAGTATATAACTTCGAGTTAGTAAATATTATAATAGTTAGAGTTTATACAAATTAGGTTATATATTATAAAAATCTTCAGGGCGTTTATACTAGGTTAATTTTAAAGTATTTTATAGAATTATAAGTACTAGAAAATAATAAGGTAAAATTTAGGGTTATTCTATAAGTATTTATATATATTCTTGAATTCTATAGTATTAATATTATTAAAAGTTAATCCGGACTTTTAATAAAAACCTAATACTTTCCTTATAGACTTTAATAATATATTTCTAACTAGGGCTCCCTTATTTTTAGGGTTATTTTCTACCCTTATTATAGTATAAAAGCTAGGCTCTCCTATATAAGTATTAGGCGTAACTATATAAGAGCTTATATAAGAAGTAGGTTCCCTTTTATCCTATATAAGTCCCTTTCTCTTTCTTACGTAAGTAAAGGTATTCTTAACTATAATATATTTTATCTTAATAAGGCTTAATATTTTACTAAGTCTCCTTAGTTAGCTTATAGTACCTATAAAACCCAAGATATTATCCAGGTTCTCCGTAAATTAAATTAGCGGGGACTATAATAAAGAGTCTATAGTATTATAAAAGTACTTTAGGCCTTAAGAGGATTAAATACTATTATTATAAAGGGTTGTATAATTAATAAGGATTAGTATAAGGCCTATTTAATTATAATAATTAGTAAAAAGCCTATTTAATTATCTAATTATAATAATTATTAAGTTATTATTATAAATAAAATAGAATTACTATTATATAATATACTTTGGACTATATTAAGATATTAAATAAGTAATTATTCTCCTTTATACTCTTTATATAGAGACTATACCCTAATAAGCGGCTATAAGCCCTATAAGTAAGAGTACCTAGATTATATAATTCTTCTCCTTTTAATACCTTTGTATGCTTATATATACTTCTACGTACATTCTCCTATAGCCTCCGTATATTCTACTAAATATATATTAAAAAGAGTCTTTCTCCCTTTTTTTTCTTTCTTCTTAGTAGTTTAATTTATTATTCCTTTTTAGTCTAACTATATTAGTCTTCTTAGCTAAAACCTTTATATTAAATTAAACTCCTTCTTATTATTAGACTATACTTAGAAAGTATAATCTTAGAATACTAATAAATTTTACTAATACCTAATATACTTAAATCCCGGTTAGGATTTAAAGTATAATTAATAATTATATAGGCTAAGTTTACTATTAATAGGGTACTAATTAAGAATAGTTATTTTTAATTCTCTTATATTTTTTCTTATTTTAATAACTTTTAATAAAGCTTTTTTCTATACGTTTTAAAGATTCATAACTATAAGGATTAATTAAAATCATATTTAATATATATAAAAAATATTCTTAGAGAATTTTATAAGGAATAATATATAAGTCTTTTTTTAATTAGGTTAAATTAGTTATTATAAAAATCTATTAATAATTATATTATATTATAGGAATATATTCCTTATAAATCCGGGTTATACTATTAAATTAATTATACTAAGATTATTTTACTAGTATTAAGAGTATATATAAGGCCCTAAGTAAGATTAAATTATAAGTCTTAGCCTATAATATATAAGGAGTTTCCCTTTTTCTTTTAAGGCTTTAATATCGTATTTAGTTCTAGGAGTACGTTTACCCTATTAATTAATTATCCGCTTTAGCTAAAGGCTAACCTAATAAATATTAGTTTTATTAAATTCAGTACCCTGGGTATACTTAGGTATAAATATTATTATTATTATAAGAAGGTTAATTATTTTCGGTATAACTATCCTAAGTTATATAATAATATAAGGGTTATAGAATTAAGTTTAAGGATAAGCTATATAATTAAGTTAGTAAAAATAGCTAAAAATAAACCAAGGGTTAATAGTTAGGGTAATAAAATATAAAGGTAAAAAGCCGATTATAATAGGTTATAGGCTATTAAAGATTTATAATTTATATATATTAAATCCGGCTTTATTAAATATTTATTAATATATTATTTAGTATATAAGGCGGTATTAAACTAGTATAAATAAGTATTATTTATAGTTTATTAATAACCTAGTAAAATAATACTATAGTTTACTAATATAATATAGCCTTTATATAAGTTAATTATTCCTAAAAAGTATATTTTAGCGCCTAATAGAAAGGAATAGGACTCTCTTTAGGCTATATACTAGTTAAAAGGGCGACTATCTGCCTAATATTTAAAATCTTTATAATAGCCTACCTTAAATAATACGACTCCGTATAATAAACTCTTTCTTCTTAAAAAGGACCCTTCCTAGCCTTATTCTAACTTAGCCCTAGGACTTAGGAGTATTAAACCTTTATAGGTTAGTATAATATATAGCTTAACTAGCTTATATTCTTTTTCTTATTTTATATAAAGCGGGAGTAATATTAAGGATTAGTATTTAATTAATTATATTTATATAGGATATAATAAGGTTATTAATATTAGAGTATTCCGATTAATAATATAGTATAATAGTAAGCTAACTAGTTTCTAGTCGTATTAGTATATATAGTTAACTAGTAAGAGAGCCTCTTTCCCTTTTTTTTCCCTTTTTTCTTAGTAGTAGTTTAATCTATTACTTCTCTTTAGTCCGACTATATTAGTCTTTCTAGCTAGAACCTTAATATATAAAGCTAATTAAACTTAAAATAATAACCTTAATTATTAATACGAGGTTATTATAATTATAGGCTAAGCTATAGCTAGGTAATAACTATACTCGGTATAAACTATAATAGGGATAATATAGGAGTTAATTAAGAATAGTATTAAGGGAAATAGGGGATATATTATATAGAACGTAGGTATTAGTATAAGATAAAGGAGATAAAGGGAGTAATAGGATAGTATAATAATAGGAGGTTAGAATAATATCCGATTAACTTTAGGTTAAATTTAACTTAATACCGGAGGGATTCCGAGCTTAGCTCGATTTAATATCGAGTTAGGAAAGGGGGATATACGAGGAAGGGAAAAGGGAGTATTTTTATATTTAGACTATAGAAAATCCTTTTATAGATTATTATAGATAAATATTAAAACTAGTAGTAAAGGACCCTTTTTAGTAATTATCTATTACTCCCGTATATATATTTATAAAGCCTAAGTAATACTAATAATATTATTTATATTATAATCTAGGCTTATAAGTAAATATTCTAGGGGTATTTTTATTAAGAAAAGAAAATAGGGTTTATTTAGGAGAAAAAATAGGGTATAATTACTTTAGAATCCTATTATAAAAGGACTTTACCTTAATTTATAGAGTTTTAATACTAATAACTAGCTTTAGAATTTATTATATAATAAAAAAATTATTACTTTTTATATATTTATTTAAGGCTATAGAAAGGCGATTTAACTTCTTCCCTAAGGCTATATTTATAGTATTACTAGCTTATAGCCTAGACTTTTTCCTAATTAAAAAATATATAATCTTAAATATAAGGCTAGATTAATACTAAATTCCTAGGGAAAAAGCCTATAAGGAAGGCTTTTTAAAGGGCTATAATTAAAACTTAGAAGATTATACTAGAGGATTTCTTTTAAAGCTTATATATAAGATACTTAGGGGGCTTAAGTAGGTAACTAAGGCTAAGGAGAGATATATTAAATACTAGAATAAATAAAATTAACTTTTAAAGACTTCTTTTTCCTTAGAAAAATAGGGTAAAAAGGGGTTCCTTTTTATAGCCTTTATACCCTCCCTCCTCTACCCTTATCTACCCTCTCCTCTACCCTCCTCTACCCTCTTATCCACCCTTATCCACCCTCTCCTCTACTAACCCGGCTATAATTAGTCAAAATAGGCCTCAGGAATTGTATCCGCCGGGAGGGGCGATAAACATTCACGTAGGATAGTGTATGTTTGGTATTTTACTCTTAATTCTACGATCTCTTGGCTTCTTTGACTGTGCTCTTGGGGACACCCAATTTTTTAAAGCATAGTAGCCAGAACTTTTCTAGGGTGGCGTGCATATCCTTGTAGTAAGCACCTAGTAATTGACGGTAGTGACATACCCTGTTCCGTACTACGATTCTCCTGTCTTCCCGCTTTCGCTCTCTCAAGGCTCTCCGTGAACATTCTGCGAGCTGAAGCCTCATAGTACCACGTAGCGTCGGCCATAGTATAAAGTTTGACGCTACTGACCTGCTTCACATCTGGCGATCTTCTCCTCCATGTCACCTAGGACAACCAGGAGATCGTCGAGTTCGGCTTGCGTGGCCATACTCGCCTTCAAAGCTCGGAGTTTCTCAGCTTCCAGCTGATGATTTTGATGAAGACTGGTTATTCATTTGTCCATTGCCTATGATAGATACTCGGGGCTTACTGACTGCTTGAACGCACCGTTGCAGGTAATCAACTCTCATCTCTGCAGAAGCGCGCTGCTTCTCAAGCTCTTCAGCTCTCCTCTCAGCAGCTCCTAAGCTGGAGGCATGCTTGACGGTGAGCCGAGAAATTTCCTCTTGCATTGCCCCGACTTTGCTGCTGTTTTCCAGTTGCAGCTTATTTAATTTTTCCTCCAGCGAAGCGGTACGCTCCTTGGCGATCTGCAATGCTCGACCCTTTTCTTCTACTTGACAGCGCAGTGAGTCGACCAGGCCCCTGGATACCCCCTTGTGTTCGCCACTCGATATCACTGATGCTTCATAGTCGGGCGAACGATCGATGGCGCGTGTTATCCGCCTGTAATTGTCTTTGAAAAAATCGACAAACTCGGCGTCGAAAAACACAGAAGGCAGCCCTTTTGACGGCGAAGCATCATGCGTCTGTGCGGTCACCTCAAAGTCTCTGATTTGTGGGTGGTTGCGAAAGCACTTCAATCTCTCCAGGTACTTGTCACGGCCGAGTTCTGACAGTAAAATCGAACGAAGTTTTGGGCGCGGTACCGGGGAGTCTCTGGTTGAGAACTCGTACATGACACCGAGTAGCAGTGTGCTCATACCCTCAATCAGCACTGTGTCTTGTGAGTGGGCCCGTGAGGCTGCTTGTATCAATCCGTGGACATTACTGCCCTCCGCCAAAAAATTATTCACAGCTTCAAGATCCTCGAACATCCAGCATGAGAGAAGCATCATGTAGCCAAGTGATGAGCGGGAGTCGTTGGCACGGCCGATTCCGGACAGAAGATGTGCAGAGACGGTTTGGATGCTGGTCACAATTTCTTCGCCCGCGTCACGGTCTCCTTCACCCAGCTCTAATAACCTGGCCTTGGCTGGGACGTTGTCGTGTAAGAGATGAAATGCGATGACTGACGCAAACCACAGACGATAAGGATCACCGATGTCCGCACGGTGAGGCCTCATAAGAGCCGTGAGGATATTCGCCGACTCATTGGAGCCTTGCTCGAAGCCCTTGACTGCTCTGTCAAGGAAATGTAACTTCACTTGTTGGTGATTCAACAGATATGCCTTCAGACACTCGCAAGCTGCGTATCGGAGGTGAAAGAAAGATTGGTCATGAATATTGAGTATTAAGTCCAGTAAACCATCGATAACATAGACATCTCTTTCTCCGCCGGACTCTGAGTTGCTTAGGAAGAACGGAATGGTCAGTTGTGCGAAGGATTCCTGGAGCTGCTGCGCATTTCGAATCATATCTCCACAGGTGAAGAGCGCCTGTATTGTTCAGTTATGAAACATTTTTCAACATCTTAAACAGCAATATGCGCTCACACCTCGGCTCTAATGGATATATGCGCCGTAGTGACACGACTGAACGTAAGATGAAGAACGTCATCGACAAGACCATGCTTAGAGAAGCTTAATTGATTCTGTAGCACACCGGGTGGATCGGAGCTCAGAAAGAGTCGGAGTAAGGCCAAAAATGCGTAAATATTTCGATTGCGCTGTGCTTGCATCCACGGTGCGCCGTTGACTTCAGGAGTTTCCGACGTAAGCGCAGTCCTCAAGATGGACGACAGTCGATTCACACAACCCGACTCTCGAAACAGAGATTGGTTTGACTGGTTCTGTCGCAGAAGATTGGCCAGTAATATTAGGCAATCTTCCACGACTCTGCCTCCCTCTGAAAGTGAACCTTCGATCTCAATAATAGAAAAAATCCTCTCGTACGCATTCTGAAACGCAACTACTTTCTGTATTTCGACTGACGCCGGCGTAAGAGATATCAGAAGATTGAGTGCCTCGTTGCGGATAGCTTCCCGGTCGTCTTCCAGCACACCCACAAGGCGGGACAGCCCCAGGGGTGCAGTCAAGACGCATTCTTCCATTCGCTGTGTGCGCGCTGTGAGGATAGCTGAGAGCAACTGAATTGTATATAAGCGAGAGTAAAAATCTGCAGACTCCATGAGATCGACTAGTATTCTAATGTTCTCTTGGCGTTGTGTGAACTCGTCGGCGAGCCAGAGAGCTATTTCATCAGAGGCCTCGGGGCTACTATCATTGGGATTGAATAGCATCAGAAGCGTCTCAAGGGTGACTTTGACAGTGTCGATGTCATCTCGGTCTATCGCCAGGCTCATAATCAGGTTGCGCAAGGCAGCAGACGCGACGGACGCAGGAAAGTCCTTGGCAAAGCTTCTCAAGCCCAGAATTGCTGCTCGACGGTCCTCGAGCAGGGTTGCAGAGCTAAGACGGCCACTGAGAACGTTTATTGTCTCACTAACCGACTGTCTGGCGGGAGTCGTTGAAATAGAGAACATAGTAGTGTGGAAAATGACGGCTTGTTGCTGAGTAGTTGATCGTAGGCACACTCGAGAACGGCGCAGTGAATGTTGATGTCCTGAAATATCGTAGATCGTCCTTCGAAATTCTGATGCGAGTTCTTCACACACGAAGGGAGGAGGGACGGTGGTGAGGATGCGCCCGATTGCGGTGGAAAACCACCTTCGACGTTCCGTATACTGTACCACTAGCGAATGGAATTCGCGGTCGATATTTGAATTTTATGATTGAATGAATCAGAACACGTGAATACCACGAAGTAGATAGAGCGGGTGCTATTCAGCATAGGTAGGTAGCTTGCTATACTAGGAGGAATATTACAGGGGTCTAGAAATCCGGACTTCTAATTAGTTAAAAAGACTCCGCTTTAACACATAAGCCAATCAGAGTATAAGAAACCTGCTTAGGTTATATAGTTAGCTAGCTATATGAGTTTTTCTAACTAGTTTATATTAAGAGTTTATTATTCTAGTATAATAGTTAAGTACTTAAAGAGTAAATAGTTTCCTAATAAAAAGTATAATCGGTTTAAACCTAATAAAGGGTATAAAAGGCTAAGTTTTTTAAACTTTTTATAATTAATACTATTTTTATTATTATAAAATAGACTATAAGAAGTTAATTGGTAATATCTTAGATAATAAGACTCCTGGAGTTCCCTAACGTTTTTAATAGGGGCTTCTGGATATCCCCGTATAATAAAAGGATAAATAGTAAAACCTCGGGTTAATAAACTTCCTAGAGTTTCCTAAAGTCTTTAGAGGGGGACTCTAAATACGCTTATATAAAAATACAGATAATAGTCTAATACTTTTAGAAATATAGCCTTAAACCCTATAATTATTAATTATACTAAATTATAATAGAGTCCTAAATAAGGGTTCTTAATTATTATTAACCCTAAGAATATATATTAATATAAATAATTATTATTAAAGAATAAGAATAGTATTACTATAAATAATAATTATTAAAAAATAAGAATAGTATTAATATTAATTTATCCTAATAAAAAAATAAAAGGAAGCCGGAGCGAAGGATTTAAAATAGAGTTTAAAAGGTTTTTAGGATTCCTAAAATCCCTAGAGTCCTAAGAACTCTAATATATATATAGATTATTTCCTATTAATTAAATAGAAAAATAAATACGTATTTTAAAATATATTATTTATATTATTAAGTATAAGTATTATATAGAGTATACCTTTTTTATTTATAACTTTTATTTTCTAGTTTTAGTATTTTTTTATCTTTTTAACCCTTAGGGCTTATTATATAATAATAATTCTTATTAAAAGTATATTTATTTAATACTTATTATAATCTCTATTTTATAATTATTACCCTAGTATTAACTTATACTAGAGTAAATATTCTCCTTAATAGGAAACTCTTATAATATTAATAAATAGTAGGTAAAGATAAATTTTCTATATTATTATATACTATAATAAAACTCTAAATAAAAATTATACTTGAATTTAATAAGGTTATTTTAATATAATAGTATATTATAACAAGGATAATATATCCTTTTTTAGATAAAAGAGAATAAGCGGTTTATATATAATTATATAGGAGTTAAATAATACCTAGGTAATAGATTCGGAACCCTAAAATCCTTAAAGAATTCCTAAAATTATAATTTATAAATACTAATTATATTAAAAACTAAGAGGAATTATATAAATATTATACTTTAAGATTAAATTACTATTTTAAAAGGTATTTAAAGTAAAAAACCCTATTTAATTCTTATCCTATTATATTATTATAATCTAACCTTTTATATAAAGCCCTAATATACTAAGACTAAACCCCTAGAAGTTTTATTAACCCGAGCTTCCTATTTACTTATTTCTATATATTTTTAATATAAGCTAAAATATATTCTAGTATATTATTCTTTTTTATACTTATTATCTTACTTTTATTTACTAGGTAAAGAATTAAGGTAAATAGTACTCTTTATTTTACTAGACTAACTCTAACTCTTTATTAGCTATGAGTCTATAAATAGGAGATACTATTTAAAAGGTTTATTAGCCCCTAGGGTAGATTAACCAAAGGAGCCGGTAAAGGAAGCTTTTATACTATTATTATATTTAGTAGTTATTATACTAATAGCTTACATAATAATACCTCCTTATTCTAGAATTAAATCCTAAGTAGGGAATACTCGGAGTAGGATTACCTACGTATTACTAGTATTATAATTACGATTATAGGGATTATAAGAAGCTAAGGAAATTTGAAAATAAATAATAATAATTAAGTTAGAACTAGCCCTTCTAGATATATAATCCTAGGATTTACTATTAACCTTTTTTAGGTTTATATTATTAATATTATTATTTTTAAAAATATACGTATAATAATTATAATTAGCCTAATCTACTTAACCTTACGTAATAAACCTGGGATTTAAGCTAATAATATTAGCCGCTTTAACTTAATTAGCCTATATAATATATTTTTTAATAAAGTTATAAAATTAGATAAAATTATAATATATTATAATATAAATAAATTTACAAATACTCTTTTATAAATTCAATAGTATAAAGAAGAATATACTAATAAGGTAATACTTATAATCCCGGCTATTCTTTATAAAAATACTATTAAATAGTATTTAAAGGACTTAAATCTAGAGTAATACTTTACTCTAGCCTAGTTAAGAGGACTCTTAGTATAAATCCTAGCCCTATAAACGTATTTTTCTACTAAATCCAAAGTTATAATAATAGCCTTTTATAACGAAAGGTTTATAATTAATTATATATTCTATAATAATAACTTGAAAGTATAGATTTTTAAGCTTTAATATAAGGTCCGAGTAGTATAATACTTTAAATAATAAATCGGAATAATTATTAGGAATAAAATTAACCTATTAGTTTAAAAAATAATTTAACCCTTATAAGCTTATAATAATTTCAAATATTAGGTAACTAACTATATTAGAGTATACTAGCGCTTTATATTAAGTATACTATTCATAGTTTTATTACTTTTAACCTTATTATATAATAAGGATAATATAATTCCTTTGAATACTAATTAGAGCCTAGAACTAAATATAGCCTAGAATTATAGAATCCTAATAGTACTATCCTATTTACCGAATAGTAATTATTCTAATATAATAGATTAATAATATAGGAAAATACGCTTACTTATATATAGTCTATTAATAATAGTACTACTACTAAGGATACTAGGACGGAAACTAGATTCTCTTACTCCCTAACCTCTAGGATTAAAAAAAGAATAGTATATATTATTATAAATAAGGCGATTAAATTTAATAATAATAAATTACTCCCCCTATTTAATACTATTAGACTATTTTCTTAGATTATAAATAATAATAAGACTAATAAAATAAATACCGATAAAGTCTAAATCTTCTAGGCTTTAGAGAATAATATCGGATTTATTCCGGAAGAGTAAGTTGAACCTATACTTATATACCTTTTTAACCCTTTATATCCTCCTCCTAGAATAAAGTTATATAATATATAACCAAAGGCTATTCCTATAATAATAACTAGTTAGGTAAATTAGTCTAGATTATATATACTAGTATTATGGAATTTATATAAAGAATTAAAAATATCTTATATATTATTAATTAGCTAAAGGGTAAAGTAGTATTATTAAATAAATCTACCCTATTTTACTATACTTAAACAAGTATTATAAAGTAAGAAGGCTTTAAGAGTATATACTTATATTATATAAATAATAATACTAATTATTGTATTTTTTCTAAATCCTAATTATTATTTATAGAATATTCCTATATTAATTAGTTTAAAATAACTATACTTATAAGGATTAAAAACGCTAAAACTATAGGATAAATAGACTTTAAAATCCGAATCCTTAGACTCTAATTAGAATCCTACCCTATACTTATACTAGGCTATATTTAGGTTAAAGTATATATTAGTATAATATTATTATAATTAAGGACTATACTATATCCGGACTATAGCTATACTCGTCGTAAGCTATAATAGGGATAACTTAGGAGTTATTTAGGGGTAGTATTAGGAGGAATAGGGGATATATTACGTAGAATATAAGCATAAGTATAAAATAGAGAAAATAAAGGGAGGAATAGGATAATATAATAATAGGAGGTTAGAATAGTATTTAATCGACTTTAGGTCGAATTTAACTTAATACCGGATAGATTCCGAGTTTAGCTCGATTTAATATCGAGTTAGGAAAGGGGGATATACGAAGAAGGGAAAAGGGGGTATTCTTATATTTAAATTATAAAGAATCCTTTTTTAGATTATTATAGATAAATATTAGAACTAATAGTAAAGGACCCTTTTTTAGTAATTATTTATTACCTTTATACGTATATTTATAAAGCCTAATTAATATTAATTAATAGTTAATTTAGGTAATTATAGATTAATAAGGAAGGAAGATCGATTTAGATAATAGATTCTCTTACTTAGTATAAAGAAGGAAGTTATAATTAATAAATAAAAACCCGGATTCTATATAGTTAACTACTTTTAGGTTTTTTAAAAAGAATAAGACTCGATATTTCTTCGATTTAAATTAGGAAATAGTTCGAATTTAGTAAAATATAGCCTACCTTTAGAATAAATAAGGATAATAGCTTAACTAAAAAATAACTAGGCTAAAGCCCTTTTTAGGAATATAATTATCCCGAAGATAGTTTAATATAACTTCGATTTTTTAAAATAGGATAAGGAGGTCCCTAGAATAATATAAAATAAAGCTCTAATTAAACTCTATATTATAAAGTTTATAATAAAGATAAAAAATAATAAGTATAATACTAGGTATAAACTATTTACTATATTCTAGGAATACTTTAAGGGTTAAATAGCTTTTATATAGGAGTTTATAAAACTCGTCCTTAAAAGATCTTTCTAAAACCTTTTAAGTAGAAAAGGGATTTATATAGGATTAATAATAAAAAAACCTAACCTATTCTTTAAAATAGTTTTATAACTTAAAGAATTACTAATATAGCCTTTTTAATTATACTATATTATATATTTTAAACTAGAGGTTTATATACCTCCCTTAGTTTTTCCCCCTAAGCTCTCTAGGATATAATTTAATATTAGTATAATTTTAAACTAGAATTAACTAAAAACTAATCCTACCCTAAATAACGAATAAAACGAAAATACCCTAGAGCTCTTATCCTAATAATAAGTATAAATAACTATTATTTAGGTATTAAGAAGACTAATATTATATATATATTAATACTATAATATAATTCTCTAGGTAATATAAAATAAAATATAAAGTAAAGATAAAGGGATTCTAGACTAAATTTAAACTAATATTAATCCTATTTTATATAAAAACTAATCTCGATTTAATAGGAAACCCGAGGTACTAGTAAACGTATACTATTAGCTTTTACCTATATATTTCGATAATACCCTAGTAAATACTAATATAATTACGAAATTTATAAAGGTTTAGAATAAATTAAAAACGTACTTAGGAGAACCCTATAATCTACTCGATAATAAAGTAAGGGTTATAATAAATATTTATTATTTACTTAAAATCTACCTATTAAATTTCTAGATATTATTTTCCCGGATTCTCTTAAAATAAGTATAATAATACTATATTAATTATATCCCTTAGAATTATACTTTTATAAACGTTTACCTTTAGATTAAATAATATTTTAATATTAATATAAATTATTCTTATTATTATATAGATTAGATTTTAATTACGTATTAAACTATTTATAATACGAATCTAGAAAATAAACTATATAAGATCCTTTAAAAGTTATTTAATAAATTTAACCTTTATTAATAAACCCTTAGTAAGGAATATAGTAAAACCCCTTTTCTCTAAATAACCCTTATTAACGCTTATCGTAGGATCCTAGAATTAGAATTCGCCCTATTCTAACCGGCTATTAATATTAAATCCTTAATAGCGGATTTTTATTCTTTACTCGATACTATAATAATTTATAAAATAACTTACCCCTAGTACTTATAAAATAATTAGTATAAAACCTTCTATTTTAATAGAAAATACTAATAGAACTTCAACTAGAAACCTAATAGATTTTAATCTAAGTTTAACCTAAATTCTGCCTAATACTATCTATATCCTAAGCTATTATTATCCTAGGATAAAAAGTACTTTATTAATAGGAAATAGGGTTATTAATTAACTTAATATATAAACGAAAAATATAAATAGGCAAAAAGATCGTTTATTATATATTATAAATTTATAGGATTATCCCTAGACTTTAATACTTATACTATAGATTTTAAGGGTTTTAAGAACCTTTCCTATTATAATAAGGTATAGCTAGACCCGCTTAATAAATAGTAAATAATAAATAACCTATATAATATAGCGTATATATATTACCTTATATATATTAACCTAATTATAATAGAACTCCTAGTAAATATTAATACGCTTTTAACGTTTTTTCTTATAAATATTAATTTAACTTTAACCTAAGATTAATAGAATATAGATAATACCTTATTATAACCCTTTTCTAATATATAGTCTTTTATAACCCTAACTTCCTATAAAACCCCGGATTCTTAAATTAATATTCGACTTATCCTAGTATTATAATTTATACTTTCTAATAAATATTCTAAATTAACTTTCTAAGGTATTTTAATTAATACTAGTATTATAATAGTCTTTATTATTAGGCTCGATTAATTTATAGTTTTTTAATTTATAATCCTAACTCTTTTCCTTAATACCTTAATAATAGGCTAAGCCTTTATTAAATTCGGCGAGGGAATATAAGTAATTTTATTTTTTAGCTTAATAATAATTATAACCCCTATTAGGAGAATTACGTTTTATATCCTTTTTATATAAACCCCTTTCCTCCTTTACTTAATTAATATAGATTAACTAAGTATATTTTTTAATAATACCTTTAATAAACGTATTTATAATTCTTAACGGATTCTTATTATACGTAAATAGGGATACTTATAGTTCTTTCTTAGATCTTAACCGGATTTTACTTCGACTTTAAACCTAATAGAAGGCGAACTTTATTAGATTTATTAGTAATTTAAGTATCCTATTATTAATATTATAATACGACGAGAAGGAGCTTATCGCTAGTCCGTTTAATACGACTAATAACCTATCTCTATAGCTTCTTTTATACGCCTCCTTCCTCTAAGAGGATAGCCCCGTACGCGGAGCTATCGGGTAAAGCCTTCGGGGGGGACCCGGGTAAAGGTATAAACCTCGATAAGGGAACCCTCGGACTCCGATAATCCTACTAGAATTAGCTAGCGGGTTCGCCTTCTTTTAATATTACTTTATCCTCTAATAACCCTTTTATAAATACGCCTTAGGCTCCGATTAATCCCTTCCTAAAGTCTATTTTCGATAAACTTACCTAAATAGTCTTATAGGATAGTTTTCGTACTATATAGACTATTATTAATTCCCTTACCGAAAAACTTTACTCCTAGAGTTCTACTACTCCTCTAATAGACTCTATACCCCTTCCCGTATTACTTACTAGGGCTATTTAAAAGACTATAGAAAAAGCTATTATATTTATACTTTAAATAAAATCCGCCCCCTCTAGCTAGTCGTCTTAGGCCTTTATTCTCGCTATTACTAGGGAACCTATTATTAACGCCCTAATAAGGGTCTGCCTAGTCCTTACTTAATACGATTATAAAGTCCTCGTTTCCTTAAAGGATATTCTTATTATAAATAGGGTTTTATCCTTACCCCCTCCTACCCTTATTACTAAGGCGAATAAAATAATAAGTATACTAGCTATAATTATAGCTTAATACCTCCTAAGTAATAATATTATCCTTATTTTTAATACTAAGAAAAAGAGTTTTATAAACTAGGATAACTAGATTTAATAAGTATTTAGTATAAAAATAACGTATATACGCTAGACTTTTACTATTATTATTAAAGGTATTCGTATAGAGTCCGCTCTTTAGGATTATAATACTCTCCTCGCTATTCTTTATACTATTAACTATATTAATATTACTTACTCTAGGGCTATAAAGCCGTATAAGGGCTTATAAGGTATTACCCCCCGGATAAACCTTATTCTCGGTATTAATAATATAGCTAATATAAACTAACTTTATATAAATAGCCTTATAATCGACTCGGAGATTATTTATTATAAACCTTATAATAAATCGGTATACCCTAAGTAGTACTATAATTATTTTTAGTATAATTATATTTCTAAATACTATTAGGAAAACCCCTATTATAACTATTATAATTCCGCCTTATATAATAAAGGAGAAGGGTCTTACCCTATTAATAAGGGGGATTAACCCTAGTATTACCTTTTATATAATAATACTTATACTACTTAAGTATATAATTACCCTATCTCCTACTAATAATAGGAAAAGGCTAAGGCTAACTACTTACTCTACCCTTAGTACTTTTAAGAGCCGCTTATAGTCTAGTCGTTTACTTACCGCCTATCCTCCTATATTAACGCCGAAGGCTTTATATAAGTTTCTTTATATAAATAACCCTATTAGGACTCCCCTAGGGACCTCGATTATACTCTAAACCTTAATCTCGCTAGTTTTTAGCCTTTTAACCCTATTATTCTTACTTCCTTTTAAGATTTAACCCCTAGTCCTACGCCCTAAAGTAGACCTTTAATATAAGGTATTTTAATAACCCGGGGTAATCCTATTCTCTATAGGGCTTTAGCCTTATAAGGCTTATCCTCCTCTTAAGGAGTAACCGCCCTTTATAAGAGTATAAGGGGTATTAAGGGGGGAAGGGGCGGATAGGGTAATAAGGGAGGATTATCCTTTACTCTATCCTATATTTAGCTTACCCTTTTTATATAATTACTATTCTTTATACCTTTAATATAATTATTATAAAGATTATAACTTTTACCTAGAATATTTAGTATATAAACTACTTTACTTATTTCGCTCTTTCCTCTATTATTAATTATAATATTATTACTCTTTAAGAGTTTTAGTTCGATTTATACGGCTATTTACTACTCCCTAGCCTCGTTTTTTACTACTTTATCTAGGGCTTTAGCTATATATTTATTTATATTTATAAATAATACGATATTAAATCCTAGGATTTAGTTCTCTTAGAGGATATTATTAGGGTTTCCTTTTATAATAATCCCTATATTCTTTCTCTATACTCCTTACCTTTTAGTATTTTTACTAGACTTATCCTTTTTTTACCCTAATTATTCCTTACTTATTCTCTAGCTATTATCCTAAGGGATTTTAACTCCTATTACCTATTATAAAACCTTTATAATTATACTTTACCCTATATTTTAACCCTCCTTAATATTATAGCCTCCCTTAGTTTTAAGCTTTTAACTCCTCCTTACGAGGTTATTTAGGAGGTTTATAACTATTAGACTAGTATAATCGACCTCTTCTAGGCTACCCCCTCTAGCCTTCCTACCTTCCTTAGCCTTAACTTAACTCTTTATAACTTTAATTATATTCCCTAGGCTATTTCCTTTTATATAATTCTCCTATTAGAGTTTAAGCCCTTTTACTAATAGAAGTCCTTTTACCCGGATATTCTTCTTATAAAGGCTAAAAACCGCCTTCTCCTTTTCTATATTTATTCCTCTTCGCCTAAGGAAATTAACTCTTTTATCGCCTAGTTTTATAAAGAATTAAAGGCTATAGTAGTTATTATTATCCCCTACTACCCTTAAACCTTTAGACCCTAATTAATCCCCTAGTAAACTTCTAAGGTAATAAGCGTAATTAGGTTTACGAAAAAGAATTAATAATACTAGTAAATTAACCTAATAAACTCTTACTAAAAGGATTATTAGGATATAATATTAACCCTTAAAAAGTCTATTTATATAGCTAAAAAAAATATATAAAGGGGCTTTTTTATATTAGCCTCCTTAAACCCCTATACTATATAATCTATAACCTATTAGGCCTATTTATATAATTAAGCCCCCCCTAAGCCTATTTATATACTTTTATTAGCCTTTTTTCCTAATAGTCCTATAATATCCGATTTTATTAAAAAGGTCCGACTTCTAAGTAATAAGTTCTTTTCTTATCCTTTAACTATACCCTTACTTTTTAACCTTAATAATCTATTCCCCTTTTTTAATATTTTTTTAATTATTATAGATTCTAATATATATAAAGCGCTTTATAGTATTTTATTATAAAAGTCTATAGGATTTAATAAAATCCTAGTTAGCTTCCTTAAGGGCTATAGCCCCCCCCTTATTATAGTATTTACTAGGCTATTTTAGGGTTATATTTCCTAGGCCTATTTTCTAGCCGCTTTTAAGGTTTTTAATATTATTATCCTATATAAATAGGGTAAATCGCCTAAGGTCTACTAGACTCTAGGCGGCTACCGATTAATCTCCCTCCTTAATACTATTAGTAAAGTTTTCGAAATAATCCTTATAAAGCGTATTTTTATAGTTATAAAGCTTTAAGGTATTCTACCTTTCGGGTAAATAGGTAATTACCCTAGTAGGTTTATAAATAATACCCTTCTTCTCTTTATTAAAACTATTCGGATAATATAAAGCCTTTAAGGCTTAATTTCCCTATTAATACTCGATATAATAGGAGCCTTCGATTATATTTCGTATTATAAGCTTATTTAAACTCTTAATTACCTTAGATTCCCTCCTTAGATTTTAGCCCTCCTTTACTCCTACCTTATAAACTAGTTATCCTACTTATATATTAATAGTATTCTCTTAAACCCTATTTTTATTCTAAAAAGAGTACCCTAAGGGTCCCCTTTATTATTTATACTCTTTATCCTATATATTTCCTCCTTTTACTACCGTTTAGAAAAGGTTATTAGGGTTATCCCTATAGGTTTTACTAATAATACGAATATTATTAATACTAGCTAAACCCTAGCTTAGGTTTAAGCTTAGCTTATTTAAGCCTAGGCTATTTATTAGGACTAGGCTAAGGAGTATAAAATATCTTTTTAACCCTTAAAGAGTAAACTCCTTTACTTTACTAAAGCTTATTAGGCGGATACTTCTTTATTAATCCTTAATAGAGTATTAATTACCCTTACTTAGGAAGCCTATATATTTAGCGTTTAAATCTACTAAAAGCTTTAATAAAAAGCCTATTTTTAGCGCTTTTAATAAAAGCTATAAAAATAATAGCTTATACTTATTAGCCTTATTACTTTTACCTAGGGCTTTACCCTCCCTTATACTAAGGAAGTATATACTAAGGTTATCCGCGTTATTATTACCTATAGTTCCCTTTACTTTATCCCCCTTACCCTAGCTAAGGGTAAACCCTCTAATTCTATAATTAAAAAGCTTATAAAAGTCTAAGCCTATTACCTTTATACTATTATTAGGGCTTATTAGGCTATACTTAGCTATTATATAAAAATCGAAGTATATATTCCCCCTTTTAATATTTACTTAACCTATTATTCCGCTTATACTTACTAGTTTTTTAAATCCTATAGTTTTATTATTATAATCCGCTTAGTTATTAGTCGGGTTATTTATTAACTCTACCCTTATTATAACCGCCCCCTAGCCGCCCCTTATATTACCCTTAGGGATATATAATAAGCCTTTACCTCCTAAGTAGGTTCTAGAGCTATTAGTTTATAATCCTATTAACTATTAAACCTTTACCTTTAGAATAAATAATATACTCGTTAGGAGGCTAAGGAATAATACCTTAAATAATACGGGTAGTCCTATAATTATACTATTAATATACTCCCCTATTTTCGTTTAGGTATTCTCCTTATAAAATATACCTTTTTTCCGAAGTTCTTTAATAGCCTTCTTACCTAGCTTTATACTAATAGGATTAAACTTAATAAGTTTTTCTTTACTTACCGTATTCCCTCTATATTATTACCTTTTTACCCTTATAACTCGGATAAGGATAAAATAGCCGAATATATTTTCCTTTATTATTATTTTATTATTTTATACTACCCTTTTCTTCCTTATACTCTAATTACCCCCTTAAAAGACTAGGCGGACCTTATTTAAGTACTCTAGTATAAGTCCTATACTAGCCTTTTTATTAGGTAATTCTCTTCCTTATATTAATTATATTAATTTAACCTTATTTTAGACTTATAAATATAATAAGCTTTAATACTATTTTAATTTATTATTACCTTTTTTATTATTACTTATCCCCTTTTTATTATTTAACCCCCTTTACCCTTTAACTATTATCTTAACCGCCGTATAATCCTTTATATTAGCCTTTCTTCGGGGGGCGTTTATACCCCCTTTTTAGCGCTTTTATTCTTATCTTCTCGCCTACTATTTTCTACTTCTTCGCTAGCTTTTTTTCTTCCTCCTATCCCTCCCCTAAGGGTACTATAGATAGAGTTCTACCGCCTTCCTTTACTATTATTACTTTATTCTTTATCCTACTCCTTTTTATTATTACCTCCTATTCTAACTCTTTTATACTATATCCCTTTTCCTTACCCTTTTCCCCTTCCTTTTTACCTTCCTCCTATTATTTTTTTATAAGCCCCCTAGTATTCTTTTACCTTTTAGCCTATTCCTTATATTCTATAATATCCTTAAGAATACCGAAATCCCTTTTCGTATTCTTATATAGCCTTTTAATTACCTAATATATAAACTCTAGTTTATTTTTAAACGGGGGGTAATATAGTATATATTTATTAATATTAAACTCCTAATCGGAAGTCTTATTATCGCTAAGTATATACGCCGAAAGTATATTATTACCTATTATCTAGAGTACTACTTAATTTATCCCTTTTTCGATCTACTAAAAACGGGTTTTAATTCGCTTTATTACCTATTAATTACTCTTCGACTATTCCTTATCCGCCTTTACTTATTTCTCTAGCTATTTATCGATTTAATTAAGCGAATACGCTATATACTTTATAAGGCTAAGAATCTATTAATCGATAACTCTATTATTTTAGGTAAAAGTAATATATAATAATAGGTTAAGCGCTTCCTAAGGCTATAGGTAGTTTAGCTAATTCGGATAGCCTATATTTAGTATAAGGATTAGCCTTATAAATCCGCCGTTTTATACTAACCCTATAAGTATACTCCTTATTATTATTATTATTATTATTACTATTAATAGGGTAAAAACTATAGACTTAGGCGGGTTAATAAACGCCTATATAAATAATAACTAAGATTATATAGCCTTATCCTACTCCTCCTTTACGATTTATTATAATTCCCTAAAAAGCTTTTAAAACTATTATTCTATTAACTCCCTCCGCTTAGACTATACTTATACTATTTATTTCTATTATATTCGGGGATCTACCCTACTTAATAAAAACTATTAATTCCGCTACCTTTTAGGCTAATATAGGTAATATTAACTATTACTTATTAGTATTTTTCTTATCCTTTATTTATTCCTCTAATTAACTCTTACCTAGGTATAATACCTATATACTATAGTATAATAATAGTAGGTAAATAATTAAGTCCTTACCCCTTATTAATTATAGCTACTTACTCCTTACCTAGATTTTATTCGCCCTTTTTTTATTATTATTTACTTATTCTTTTAATCTTAATAAAAAAAGCTCCTCTCGATTAACTATAGGATATATAAGCTATAAGGAATATTATATAATTTATCGGGTTCTACTAGCTAAGCGTATATAATAAGGGTAAGGGTTAAATTAACTATAGGGTATTCGTTAATTACGTATTCTTTTATTATTCCCCCTCTTATTACCCTTATAAATACCTTTTTTCTTTTATATAAAAAGGGGTAAAAAGTACTTACTAAGGTAATATTAATAAAAGAAAAAGGAAAAAAAGGAGGAGGGAAGAATAATCGAGGTTTTTATACCCCCTTTTCTACTATGCCTTACCGCCTTTATATTAGTATACTAGGTTAAGTCTTCTTTTCTCTACTCCTTCCCTTTTTTCTCTCTCTCTTTCTCTCCCTCTCTTTTCTACCCTTCCCCCCCCCCCCCCCCCCCCCCCCCCCCTCCCCCCCCCCCCCTCCTCTC